>CAUYRH010026064.1:0-26427 GCA_963574655.1 Perodicticus potto
AACACTTTATCGCATTCAATGGCAAGTTGCCCCCAACTGAGCTACTGGAACCTTTTCTGTATGAATTCATGGCACGGTAGATAAAAATAATAGCCTACTGCTACTGTAAAAATGTTTCTTGTTCATTCACTAAAAGTGTGATTCCTCCCCCCCAAAGAAGTATTAAAGCAAATTTTAATGTGTCATATAAAAAAAGAAAATAAATAAAGTAACAACAAACAATGAAATAAAGAATTGTAATGGTTAATTTACATGTATAGGAAAAGTAAACTATTAGATATACTTTGCTAAAGCCTAATTATTGGTATATTCTACCTCTTTTTTTTTTTAAAGTGCTAAAGTCTTTATTTTGAGGTAATTTTATTTATTTATTCATTTTTATTGTTTGGGATTCATCGAGGGTATGAAGAATTAGGTTACACTGCTTGCATTTGTTAGATAAAGACCCTCTTATACTGTGTTCTACCCCTATGAAGTATTCTATACACCATGACCCCCATCCCCTGCCTCCTTCCCTCTCCCTGCTCCCTCCATCCCTCACCCCTCCCCTTGTATTAGCTCATGTACTGCCTTCATATTAGAAATAAGTACATTCTCTATTCTTGTGATGCTTTATTAAGAAGAATGTGTTCCACTTCCATCCAGGTTAATACAAAATATGTGAAGTCTCCCATCTCCAACTCTTATACATGTCGCTTATATGATTCTTGCCTGACAGCTCATTTCCTCTGACTTAGAGGCTCTTCCAAGGTCTGGCTTATATCCCTGCCCTTGTTCCTCTGGCTAGTATCCACTTACAGTTAAGCCTAGGGCAAGCATTAAGTTACTGTATCTAATGATCCTTCTGCTCTGAGAGTCCTTGTCAGAAATTAGATTATAATTCCTAAGACTTCCTTTGCCCTAAGAATTCCTCTGTTTTCTCTCTTCAATAAGTAAAAGCAGATGAATTATAGCCACTTAAAATATGTTTACCTTTCCTAATGTGAAGATGTGTAATTATCTTCTCTTCAACAAAAGGAAACAGCTTGCCTTTTATCTGACTTATGCCAAAGAGGAATGTTATTTATATACAATCTTGCATGTATCAATAGCTCATTTCTTTTTATTGGTGAGTAGTATTCCATTGTAAGGATATACCATATTTTGTTAATCTGTTCTCTGGCTAATAGGTATTTTTCTTTTTATAGACACAACTTTCACTACTTTTGGTTAAATAACGACTGGAATTATTGGATCAAGATGTAAGTGCATATTTCATTTATAAGAAATAGCCAAATGTTTTTCTCTAAAGTAATTATAACATTTTACAACCTCACTAGTAATGAGTTGCTCAGTATCCTCTTTGACATCTGTCATTGTTAGTCCAAGTTGTTTTTTGAGTATCTGTATTGCACATATTTTCTCCCAGTCTGTGGTTTGCTTTTTTATATTCTTAATAGTGCCTTGATGAGAAGTACCTTTAATTTGGAAGAAACTTAGTTTGTTATTTTTCTTTTGTATTTGGTGTTTGCTGTGTTTTGTTTAAGAATTGTGGGCTGGGCATAGTGACTCATAGCTGTAATCTCAGCATTTTGGGAGACTGAGATAGGAGCATTGCTTGAGGCCAGTTCAAGACAAGCCTGGGCAATATAATGAGACCTCATCACTACAAAAAAAAAAAAAATTAATTAGCTGGACATAGTGGCACACACCAGTAGTCCTGGTTAACTCAGAGGCTGAGGCAGAAGGATTGTTTGAGCTCAGGAGTTTGAGGAGGCTTCAGTGAACTATGATTATGTCACTGTCCTCCAACACGGGCATCAGAGTGAGATCCTGTCTCAAACCCCCCCCCCCCCAAAATAAAGAACAAACCTTTTGCCTAAGTTATCAAAGATATTTTCCTTCCAATGTTTTCTTCTAGGAGATGTGTGATTTTAGTCTGTTATCTATCTTGAGTTAATTATTGTATGTGATATGAGTTATTTCTTCTGATTCTGATATCTAATCTATGCAGTATAATTTATTGCAAAGATTTTTCTTTCCACACTGAATTGCATCGGCAACTTATTAAGAAGTTATTTGACACTCTCTCTCTCTCTATATATATATGTATATGTATCTGTATGTGCATGTGCTGATCTATTTCCAAACTTTCTCTTCCTTTTTTTTCTGTTCTGTGGATGTATTTTTCTCCCCTTACATTAATACTATACTATCTTAATTATTGTAGGTTTATGTTAAGTTTTAAATTCTTTAGGGTAAGTTCTCCGTCTTTGCGCCACTTGTTTTTCAAGATTGCCTTGGCTACTGTAGGTCCTGTAGTCCCAATTTTAGGCAGAAAATGTTTAATATTTCATCATTAAGAAAGATACCTTAGCTGTGCTTTTTTTGTAGGTTTTGCTTCTCTTATTAGGCTGAGAAGTTTCTCTTTTTAGTTTCTTGGGAGTATTTTTCCCCCTTGAATGGGTTTTAAACATTATTGCATCTGTTGAGACAATTGTATGATTTTCTCTTTTATTCTGTGAATGTTATAAATTACTTGATTTTTGAATATTAAGCCCACCTTGAATTCCTGAGATAAATTCCATTCGGTCATAATTTATTATTATTGTTGTTAATATTATTTTCATATACAGTTATATGCTTCATAATGCCATTTTGGTCAATGACCACATATGTAAGACTATGATGTATATATTTTTTATTGTTGGGGATTCATTGCAGGTACAGAGAACCAGGTTACATTGATTGCATTTGTTAGGTAAAGTCCCTCTTATACTTGTGTCCTGCCCCTAAAAGTTGTGTCTCACACTGTGAACTCCCAACCCCCTCCCTCTTTTCCTCTCTCTGATCATCCCTTCCATCTTTCTGCTTTCTCCACTCCCTCCCTCCTTCCATCTTTCTGCTTTCTCCTTCCCCAACCTCCCTCCTTCCCTCTTTCTGCTCTCCCCTTCCTCCACCCCCCACTATGTACTAGGTCCTCAACTGTCCTCATATGAGAATTGAGTACATAGGATTCTTGCTTCTCTATTCTTGTGATACTTTACTAAGAATAATGTGTTCCACTTCCATCCAAGTTAATACAAAGGATGTAAAGTCTCCATATATTTTTTTTTTTTGCTATATATTTTCTTTTTTTTTTTTTCTTGAGACAGAGCCTCAAGCTGTCACCCTGGATAGAGTGCTATGGCATCACAGCTCACAGCAACCTCCAATTCCTGGGCTAAAGCGAGTCTCCTGCCTCCACCTCCCAAGTAGTTGGGACTACAGGCGCCCGCCACAATGCCCGGCCATTTTTTGGTTGCAGCCATCATTGTTGTTTGGCGGGCCCAGGCTGGATTCGAACCCACCAGCTCAGGTGTATGTGGCTGGCGCCTTAGCCGGTTGAGCCACAGGCACCAAGCCTGCCTGTAGTATTTAATACGGTAATCTGCTATACAGGTTTTTTATAGCTTAGGAGCAATAGGTTACCACGTAGCCTAGGTGTGTAGTCAGCTATTACCATTTAGGTTTGTGTTAATACACTCTGTGATGCTCATATTGTCTGTATTGTGAGATTTGTTGGATTTGATTTGCCAACATTTTGGTCAGGATTTTTGCATTGATGAGGGATATTTGACTGTAATTTTCTGTATCATTTTTCTATTCTGTTTAATCAGTTTCTGTTCAAATATTTATTATTTCCTTACTTTGCTTGCTTTGGATTTAATTTGTTCTTTTTTTCCCTGTGCCATAAGGTGGAAAGTTAGGTTGATTTGAGATCTTTCTTCTCTCTTAATACAGGCAGTCCCCATGTTATAAACATCTGACTTATGTACAACTCTCACTTATGAATGAAGGCTATTACAGGTAATAGGTAAATGTACCTGGTCAAACTTACCTACAAATTCAGCTTAACAACAAACCTAAAGAACCTCTTTCATAACCCAGGGACTGTCTGCAGGCATTTACAACTGCAGAGTTCTCTCTAAACACTGCTTTAGCTGCATCTTGTAAGTTTTTATGTGGTATCTTCAATTTCATTCTTCTTAAAAGTAATTTTCTGGTCTCCCTCTTGATTTTGTTTTTGACACTTGATTACTTCAGAGCAACTTATTAGTGAGTGTCTCAGTTTTTTTCTTACTACTGATTTCTAATTTCATTCTATTGTGGTCAGAGAGCATACTTTGTGTCATTTCTACCCTTTTAAATTTACTGAGGTCTGTTTTATAGTCTGTCCTAGAGAATGTTCCATTTGCCCTTGAGAGAAATATATATTCTGTTGTTCCTGCGTTGAGTGTTCTGTAGATAATCTGTTAGGTCTAATTGGTTTATAGAGTCTTTCAAGTCTCTTTTTCTTGTTGATCTTCTGTTTAGTTGTTCCACCCATTCAAAGTGGAGTATTGAAATCTTAAACCATTGTTGTTGAATGTTTCTTTCTCCCTTTCTTGTATCAGGTTTTGCTTCATGTGTTTGGTGCCTATTATTAGTGTCACATCTTCCTGATGGATTTATCCTTCTATCAGTATAAAATGTTTCTCGTTAGGAGCATTATTTGTTTGTTTTAAAGTCTATTTTGTCTCCTAACATTATAGCTACTTCTGGCTTTCTTATGTTTGCTGTTTTCAAGATATGTCTTCTTTTCAATTCACTTGTGCCTTTGAAATTAAACTGTAGCTTCTGTAGACAACATGCAATTGGGTCTTTTTTTTTTTTCTTTTTGTAGTTTTGGCCAGGGCAGGGTTTGAACCCACCATCCCTGGTATATGAGGCTGGCTTCCCTACTCCTTGAACCACAGGTGTCACCCTGGGTCATGTTTTTTATCTAGTCTGACAATCTGCCTGACATATGTCTCTTGCCTTTTTTTGTTCCTTCATTATTCTTTACTGATTTCTTTGGCATTAAGTGAGTATTTTCTAATATAACAGTTTAACTTCTTTAATGATTTTCTATTTTGGAGTTTTTTAAATGGTTGTTCTAGGGGTTACCATATATTGCAGACTGCAACCTCTAAGAATCAATTTTTTTTTATTTATACTAGCTTAATTCCAGTGATGTATAGAGATATTACTACTATATAGCTCTATTCCTTTTCCTCCATTGTTGTCATATTATTGTTTTATATATGTATATATAATATCTCTTAATGTTACAAAGTCAACAGTACATTGTTAAAATTACTACCTATGGTCATTTCCTTAGTACCATACAGTTTTTCTCCCACACACCTCCTTTGTGCTATGTTTACAAGTATATTACACATACATTACATTTATTGATGATAACAAGCCCAACCATACATTGTATATGTATTCTTTTATACAAGTCCTTTTATTTTTATATTTTTTTAAATTAAATCATAGCTGTGCACATTAGTGCAATCATGGTACAATTCCTTTTAAAATCAGTTAAGAGAAGAAAGGAGGAAAATACTTATGCTGTCTAGTAATTACATAATTGCCTTTTCAGGAGCTCTTTCTGGTTGTGTGTGGCTATGAATTCCTTTTGTTGCAGGAAAGCAAGGCCCAATGGAGTGAAAGAACACCCAAACAGTGTTAAAAGAGAAGGGCTTTATTCCAGCCGGCAGAGCAGCAGCAGACCAGTCCAAAATGGCCATGCTCCTGAACTGCCTCAGTCTTTTTTTCTCCAGTCAAAAAGGTATGGCCCACGGGTACCTTTCTCATTGGTCAGTTTGAATCAAGCTGGAGAAGTGGCTGGGGCTTTTGCAGAACTGCAGGCTTTGATAGAAGTGGAAGCAAGCCTTAGTTTTTAGGTCCCAGGAAGTTAAGTTTCTATATTTTCCTAAGCACGAGTCACCCCGGCAGGGCCTTAGAGCTGTGTCCTTGGGCCCTCCTTGAGAAGACTTCTGTTCTCTTAGACCTTACTTTTTCCAAGTATTCTCTCTCATTCCCCCCTTTGAGACTTCATATATATTTTAAATTGGCTTCCCACTATAAGCTTCCTCCTATAGCAGCTGGTGTTTCATATAGAACATGTGTGATATGTGGTTTTTGTTTTTTTTTTTAATTTGACAGCTGTCTCAACCATCCAGCATGTGGCCTTGACTACTAATGGAAGGAGACAGGTAATAATTAAGCTAACTCTGGTAAGGGCCAGTACTCCTCCCAGTAAGGTTTTACATTCTCTAAAGGTTAAAAATCAGTCTATCCACAGGTTTTGAGGGCTTTATCCGTTCTAAGTCTGCACTGGGGCATGGACCAATGTCTGGGGTTTTCTTTACTGTGTCTTCTATGACTTTTACTTGGTTATTAATTTGCAAGACTAGCTCAAGGGGTTAAATTGATCCACAGAGCAATCTATCTCTACTACTCTTTTCTGAGCATGATATTTCTTTTCTTTCTTTCTTTTTTTTTTTTTTTTTGTGGTTTGTGGCTGGGGCTGGGTTTGAATCTGCCACCTCTGGTATATAGGGCCAGCACCCTACTCCTTTGAGCCACAGGTGCCGCCCAGAGCATGATGTTTCTTTTGCTACAGTCCTCACTGTCTCAGGTGCCTACTATCATACATTTTCACCTTTCACATTCGACCTCACACCACTTTTCCATGAAATCTAAGGCACAGAGGCATTTCTGATTCTTTCCTGTACCTTCTTCCCCAGCTATTTCTGCTGCAGCAGCACTACAAGCATCAAACTTCAGAGTCACCTGGCTGGGTTTTCCTATTTCCCTGGTCTGGACCAGTATTCATATTTTAGGAACTGTGACTCCTCTTAGGTCCTCTACCCAGGCCCTGATTGTTCCATGGTGGTGGGGGCTCCATGGAGTTGTAATATGAATATGGATTTTCACCTTTCCTCCTGTCACATATTGAGTACTGTGTCCGATTATGAGTGCAAACTCCCTTCTGGGTGCCTTCACATTCATAAAAGCTATAAAAGAGTCAGCCTTTGTCCTGTCTTAGTGGTGTGGGTGCACAGATCATATTCTTCCTGCCCCTTTCCCAAAGTCCAATTAAGACAAGTCCCATGAGGAATTTCCTGGTACATTGACCATCCAGCTCCTGGTATATGGCTGGAGCAGGGCATGTCAACAGCTACAAGAGTTACCTTGCAGGGGTTGGCCGGATCTATTTTTGCTTCCCATGGGGGCAGTGACACTCTTTTGAGCCTGCTGTGATGGATCCAGGTGACGATCCCTTCCATCTTCACTGATGTGGTTGTGGTGAGGATGACGATTTAGGGTCCTTTCCACCTTGGTTTGAGAGGTATTGGGTTGTAATCCTTGACACAGACTTGGTCCCCTGTAGAGAAAGGGTGTACAGATACAGAAGCTAAACACAACACAGTTAATTACAGTAGAGAGCTTTTTTGCTACTTTTCCTAGAGCTTCTAATTGCCCGTGCAATTCAATCTTTCCCAGTTCTTTTACGAGTCCCTTGTAAACCACAGAAGATTGATGTAGGCCTATTATACATTATCTCATAAGGGGAGTACCCTTTAGAAGAGGTACATCTAATATTGAACAAGACCAGGGGCAAGGCCTGTACCCAGTTAAGCTTTGCTTCCTTGGAAGTTTACTGGTTCCTGCTTTTATGATTCTGTTCATGCATTCTACCTTGCCCAAGCTTAGAGGCCTGTATGTTACATATAGTTTCCAGATGATATTCAAGGCTTTGGCTGTCATTTGCACTATCTTTGTTATGAAGGCTGGTCCATTGTGAGATCCAATCTGGAGTGGCAACCTAAAAGGTGGGATGATTTCTCTGGGCAACACTCATGAGCCCTGGTGGGGTAAAGGCTGCCACCTATCCTGAATACGTGTAGACCAAAACTAGTAAGTACCAGTTTCCTTCACATTTGCACATCTTCAAAAGGGGCTTCCCTGTAGGACCGAAATTCACATAGCAAGGATGTTCCGGCGGGATGGGGGGGGGTGTCGGTATCACTACCTCCTTCCTTAGTCTCCACAACCCCTGCCTCACCGAGAGTCATGCTCGCACCATCTTGCATCCCCCCCCACACAGCCCGTCACCTTTTCTCTTTCTGCACTTTCTACACATTCTACCCCACTCCCCTTTCCAAGCGTGTCCCAGGCCGCAACAGCAGAAACTGCACCATCTCTAGCCCCGCATTCTCCACACACGTTGCGCTGCCGTGCCTACAAGTGTTCTTAAAGCAGAGATGAATAATACTGCAGGATGTTCCTTGTTTAGCATTGTGTTAGTTGCATGTCACACAATGCTAACTGACTTTCTTGGCAGGAGTGACTAAGAGGGGAATGTAGAAGTATCTCCCCAGAAGCTTTTTAATTTTCTTTTTTCTTCTATGCTAAGTGCATGGCCTCATGCATAAAACCTCTATAACCAACCTTGGATTTTTACACAGTAAACTTTGATATTTGGTGAGGCATGAGTTAGTCAACCGATGGTGCCTTTTGGTGTACATAAGAGTGACCATTGCATATCGTACCCGGACTCTTAAGTTCTGTCCAAAGTCAACTTATCAGCCTCTTGCACCAACATGACAGTGTCTGCAAGTGTTTTTAGGCATAGGGGTCATCCTTTCAAGACCCTATCAAGTTGCTTAGAGAGATAAGTAACTGGTCTCCCCCAGGATCCTACAATCTGGTAAGCGCTCCCCTAGCTGTTCTATTTTTTTCCGATGAGTACATTTCAAAAGGATTGGCCAGGTCAGGGAGGCCTAGCATCAGGGCTGCCTGCATTTCTTCCTTTAGCCTCTTGTAGGCTTTTGGTTGGTCAGATTTCTGCTCTGTTGGCCCTTTCTCTCCCTGCTTTGTGGCTTTATACAATTGTTTGCCCAGTCTATATGTTTCACACAGTCTTTCATAGAAATCCCAAGGGCTTTCATCTGGCTTCTGCATGACCTCAGCCATCTTGCATATGTTTGTGGCTTTCTGGCTTTCCTACACTGACAGGGATAAAGTCAAGGTTGGGTCCAGGGTAAGAGAATGAAACCATTTAGCAGTCACCTACAAATATCTACAAGTTCTAGATTTCAAGGCTAAGGTTCACACAATGAGAACATGTCTTAACACAGTTCTTAAGATAACACTTAGTTTTAAGAGTCCCTACAGAACTGATCCAAAGTTCTGGGCAATTCAAGTGAATATTCCTGAACATTAGTTGGGTGTGGGAACACTTGTGAGGCCATGTTGCAGCCATACCACTTACTGGAAAATTTTTCGTCAGGTTCCAAGTTCTCCTGAGGTATTTATATAGATGCAGTGGATAGGGTTTAATACTGCATAAATTTTTCTAATGTAGCCAACAGGCTACCTTTGTTGAGCCTTAAGGCTTCAGAGCAAATATTACTATTATATATAATTCCATATTCTTTGGCCAGTCTCTTAGTCCTGTTTAACTGATTAGTTTAGTTAAATAGCTATATCTCATTTGATGAGCTGGCATTGCAGACAAGGCTGGAATCTAAAATAGGTGGGCCACAGTTTTTACTTTTTGAACCATTTTTCTTTGATTTCCCACTTTACTAAAAACAAATTATAGCAGAACTCATTGCCGAAATAAACTGTACTTTCCGTATACCGGGTCTGATTATTTGTATAAAGTGCAGCAAGAATATTAGTCATCTAGGCTTTTCTATCTTTTAAATTTGGCTTTTCTGGAACCTTTTATAGGGAATCTTGGGTTAGACTTGAAAGTCTCTCATGAGCCCAGGTTTCATCTGTGCCATAGGTACCTATATGCTTTGGGTAAACTCCTCTTCAAATTTCACAATTTGAAAGCAAATTGTGATTCCTGGACCTGTCAGAATGTGGCATTCTTTACTCACCACAGATGGGGAAATGTTATTGATGAGGTATCTGGTCAGTCTTTTCAGCAGGCTTTTTTATTGGCCTTATAAAATCAACCTTAATTCCTTAAACTACTCTGGATACCTCTGAAAATGCTATTCCAGGCAAAGCCTTGGTAAAATAACCAGTGTCTTTCATTGTGTCCTATAGAATAAAACAGATTCTTATTGAGTTTATGCAAATAACTATACTGTCAGAAATTAAGAATACTTAACAAATGGTTTTCAAATTCCAGAGAAATCAAGGAGAGAGAAATATAAATGCTTCAAATTTTGCTCATAACTACATACATTGCTGAAAGCTACAAACAGTTTGAGCTCAAAAGACAGAAAACAGCTTTCTTGATTTCTTGAAAACAGAACACAGAAAGAATCAGCAATGTTTCAAACAAAAAGCCATGATGAATGAGCTCAGTTCCGTGTAACTGATTTCTGTTCTGTTTGAAGTTAGGTTAGCAATACTCATGGACATGTTAGCTTTCTAATTAAAGTCCTGGAAGTTTGCTTCTAGTCCTTTTAGTCTGATCGTATTTAATCTCTAAAATCATCAGAAATTTGAATTCGAGAGAACTTGCCAACCTTTTCTACTACTTTCCTTGAAGGACAAACTTTGGACTTAGCCACTTAATTACAAAAACACTTTCTGAGAAGAATCAAAATTATTACTGACAATATACTAAGACAGACTAATATTTTCTAATATTAGAACATATATACATAAACATAATCCATAGAAAAGTAACCACCATTTCAAATTTGACAATGTTTCCTATACAGTTTTAACATACCAAATAAGCCTAACATGTCTTTCTCAGATTATTAGTGGTCTTAATATTTCAAAAAGAACAAACTTAGAGTTTTGATTTTGGAAGGTTGGTCAAATATCAAAGACTTTAAAACATTTGTTCAAACAGGATCATGAGTCAAAAGATTCTAACGGCAATACAGAGCCAACTGGATCACATGCAAATTCCTTCACAAATTTCATTTTATGAGGCTTATTCAACCTGCAGACAATTCAAAAATATTCTAGACCTTCTGGTTTTCCCTGCCTTTCATTTTCTTAAATGACCAGTCATTATGTTATAGGACAAAATTTACCACACAAGATCCTTTCTTATACAATGCCATTTTCCTTTCTAATTTTTCTTACTCTCAAAAAACCACTGTTTACAAAACAGGATCACAGTTTACTATGAAGTTAATTATTCACTTGGCTAAACTGATAATTAGAAGGTTTAAAAGGCAAGAATCTTATTCTTTGACAAAGACTCAGTTTCCCAAACAATCTAAACAACCAAATTAGTACATTTTATAGATGAAAGACATTTTACGGAATATAACATGACTTTAAGGTTTTAAGTTACTGAAAAAGGCTCTGAAACCATAATGTAGGCATCATTTCTGATGTCTTTTCATTGTTCCCCTAAGTCTCACATGGCCATGTGGCATCAAAGATGCCACAAAGGACAGGACCTGTGTCTTTAATTCATTTACCAGGTGTAGAGTTCAAGACAGAAAGCAGGAAACTGGAACATTGCGTTTCTCTCAGAATAGCCAGGGGCCAACGTTGGAGCAGGGAAGAAGGGGCCATGTAGGCTAGCGTGTGCCCTGTAGCTGCTGGCCTAGGTATAGGGAACATGTCCCTTAGAGTCCACCATAGCTACTTCCCTGGACATCAGAATTCAGAGGTTCAAAATCAAGAACATAAACTCACAGTCAAATCTGGCAAATTTAGAAATATTACAGGGTGGCAGTTTTATAATGTTGTAACATTTGAACTTTAATAATGGGTTTAAAAATAATTTTATCTCAAAGAATGCCAGAGTCACTTGAACCACAAGGCATTTGAGTCATTCCTGCTCACACAAAGTTCTCAATCTCCCTGGAGACATAGTTACCTCATAGTCTCCTATAAACCTTTCCTTACAATGCTTCAGCATAGTTCCCAATGACTTCCCCTGTGTGTTTCTTATTTCCTTCCCTCAGACAAACCACAAACACATCACAGATGGGGTAAAAGTGGGTATACAGATGGGAGCAGTCACACAATCATTTCATTCTGTGAAGGGGAGGCAGAGGCTTACCTGTTGTTATCTATCTCATTCAGTCTCCAAGCACTCACACGCACACAATTCCAACCTTTTTCTAATCTATTTCCTAACCTGGGAAGCCTCAATTTACCACTCAAACTGCCACTTAGCCATACGAAGTATCCCATGGTACCATGGTTGGTAACCAACACTTAACTCGGCCCTGTGAGGGAAAGTTGGAACTCTACCCTCGTTGTCTATCTCACACCACACCCTCACTCTCTCTTACACCTCTCATCAGTCCTGCTGGTGACCTAATGCTTAGGAGTTGATCAGACCCCTCTTCCACTCAAATATAGTGGGCCCCAACTGGTACTACCTTGCCTTAGACATCTCCCAGTGCAGGTGCCAGTTCATAAGTATCATTTCCTCCCAGTGTTTGACTCCTCAGAGACCTTCCAAGGGGATCCTTTCTCTGCCCAGTTGAGGCATACACATAAGGAGGCAAAACTGCCATTCCTGGAGCACTTAGTGGTTCACATCACCTAAGCTGCTCTGGGCCACCTGTGGGTGTCCAGAGGGTTGACGGCAATCACCAGGTGCATCTGAGCCTGTTCTGTCCTCAGGCGGTCTCGTTTTCTAGTCAGGGAACTAGAAATGTTGCAGGAAGATGAAGCCCAATGGAGAGAAAGAACACTCAAACATTGAGTTTAAAAGAGGAAGGGCTTTATTCCAGCCATCAGAGCAACAGCAGACCAAAATCCAAAATGGCCATGCTCCCCAACTGGCTCAGTCTTCTTTTTATCTTCAGTAAAAAAGTTCTGGCCCACAAGTACCTTCCTCATTGGTCAGTTTGAATCATTCAGGAGAAGAGGCTTGAACTTTTACAGAAGTGGAATCAAGTGTTAGTATCCAGGTCTCAGGAAGTTAAGTTTCTATATATTCCTAAGTGCTGAGTCACTAAGGGGAGGACCTTGCAGCTGTGTCCTTAGGTCCTCCTTGAGAAGGCCTCTATTCTCTTAGACCAGGGGTCCTCAAACTATAGCCCCCGGGCCACATGCGGCCCACCGAGGACATTTAACCAGCCCATCGGGTTTTTTTTTGCCATTGCTGCCTGTTCTGCTTAGCAGCCAACTCATCTTGGGCTGCAGTGCGCATGTATGAAATGTGCGACACACTCTCCGACTCCCCTTCTCTCTGTCTCTCGATTCCTCCTCTCAGTCTTGGGTGAGACTGAGACTCGTGATGGGAGGAGTCATGAGCTTGCCTGTGCAGAGCCTGCTGCTGCCTGAGGACGGAGGTGAGAACAAGTTCGGATTTATTTTTTTTTGAAGTTAGGAGGTCTATTTTTTTTTTTTTTCTATTTTGCAGTTAGTAGGGCCTTTTTTTTTTTTTTCATTTTAAATATTGTATTTGTTTCCTTTTTTTTTTTGCAGTTTTTGGCCAGGGCTGGTTTTGAACCCACCACCTCCGTGGGGTGGGCGCCCTACTCCTTTGAGCCACAGGCGCCGCCCCCGTTTTGTTTTTTTTACTTCAAAATAAGATATGTGTAGTGTGCATAGGAATTTGTTCATAGTTGTTTTTTTTTTTTTAACTATAGTCCGGCCCTCAAACAGTCTGAGGGACAGTGAACTGGCCCCCTGTTTAAAAAGTTTGAGGAGCCCTGTTCTAAGGGTTTTTCACTTATTTTTTTCCTTTCTGTTTAGAGAACTTCCTTTAGCCATTCTATTAAGGTAGGTCTGCTGATGACAAATTCTTAGTTTTCTTTAATCTAAAAATATCTTGATTTCCTGTTACTCAATAAGCTTATTTTTATTACAATTCTGGGTTGACAGTTGTTTTCTTTCAACAACTTAAAAATATTGTATCACTTCTTTCTGCCTCCATATTTTCTTATGAGAAATCCATTGTCATCTGAATTGGTTTTTATAGGTAAGATGTCATTTTTCTCTGGCCCTTCTAAAATTTTTCTTTGCCTTCTGTATTCAGAAATGTATGTTATATCTTGGCGTGAATTTCTTTGAGTTTATCTTGTGTAAACTCCTTTTTGAATCTGTAGGTTGATGTCTCTTGACAAATTTGTAAGTTTCAGTGCTTTTTCTGCCTACTCTCTTCTTCTTTCAGTACTCTTTTTTTTTTTTGAGACAGAGCCTCAGTACTCTTGATAACATGTATATTAGATCTTTAATTTATGAGACTCTGTGTTAATTTTCTTCAACTATTTTCTTTCAGTTGTTTAGACTGTATTATTTACATTATTATATATTCCAGTTCACTGATTCCTCTTTCCTCTCCATATGTTTGGTTGAGTCCATTTACTGAGATTTTAATTTTAGTTATTGTATTTTTAAATTCTAAAATTTTTATTTATTCATTTTTATATCTTCTGTTTCTTTGCTGAGACTTTATTTTTTCCATTTGTTTCAAGTAGGTTATAGTTGCTCTTTGAAGAATTTTTATTATGTCTATTTAAAAATCTTTGTCAGATAATTTAACATCTCTATTATCTTCATTTTGGCTTTATAGATTCATTTATCTTTTTAAAAGTTGGTATGATAAGTGATTTTATTTTGAAACTGGGGACTTTTTTTGTATTATGTGCTTGGACTCTGGACCTTATTTAAACCTTTTACCTGGCTTTCTGTGACACTCCTGTGGCAAGGGAAGTAGGAGCTAGTGGTGCCACCTTATAACTTTCAGGTGGAGGTGAAAGTGCAGGTTCCCTTCTGTTGATTCCTGAGGAGCATTTTCTCATTATTTCTGAATGAGGTTAAGTGCCTTACCACTGGGCTATGATAAAAGTGCTGCCTTTCTCTAGACTTTCTCTGATAGTGGAAAAGACAAGAGGTGCCTATTATTCCCAAGTGGGTGGGAGTCAAGGGTCTCAGTGTTAACACTGTTGATTTCAGTGGTAGAGGGTTCATTACTGGCCAGCAGGGATGAAATTTCTATCTTCCTATGTGGCATCCCCTGACACTACTGCATTTCTGGTGTTGGGGCACCCTTTTCCAGCCTTGTAAAGGTAGAAATATAAGCTTTACATTTGGCTTTTGCTGTGAGTGCAGTGGGGTCACAAATTTTTTCTGTGTTGTTTGGTTTGACTAGAGCAGTTGTTATATAAACATTTTCTTTTTAAAACAATTTAGATTAATATAAGGATACACACGATTAGGTTACACTGTTTGCATTTGTCAGGGAGAGTCCAAGTTGTCCTTGAGCCCTTCACCCAGGAGGTGTACCATATACCCCTACATTGTGCCTGTTAGGCAAGAGCTTCCTAAACTCCCTTCCTTCTTCCCCTTCCCCTTTCCTCATATCTTGAATTAAATTTTAGTGTTTTTCTATCATGTGGGCATTTAGTTGTTCATCTACTAGTTTCGTATTAGTATTGAGTACATTGGATGAAGTATGTTCTCCAAATCCTCCCAGGTAAATACAAAAGATGTAAAGTCTCCATCTTTTTATGGCTGAAGAGTATTGCATGGTATATGTATACCATAGTATATTCATTCACGGGCACTTGGATTGTTTCCACGTCTTGGCAATTGTGAATTGAGCTACAGTAAATATTCTAGTGAAAATTTCCTTGGTAAAATAATTTTATTATGGTAAAATAATTTTTTTCTTCTGGGTAGATACCTATTAACAGGATTATGGGATCAAGTGGAAGGTCTACTTTTAGTTCTTTGAGGACTTTCCATAATTTTTTCCAAAAAGGCTATATTAGTATTCTCACCAACAATATATAAGTGTTCCCTTTTCTCTGCACCCATGCCAGCATCTGTAACTTTGGGACTTTGTGATGTGGAAACATTTTCTGTCTTACTAGGATGCCATTTCTTTGTAGTCTGACTAAAGAGACAGGCTTTGATTCGGGCATTTAAAATTTGCACCCACTTGTATTTCTGTGTTGTCTGCTTCTTCAGCTCCAAGTCTGGGGTATATAAGGCAAAAAGAAAACTCAAGGAACTTACTACCATGTCATTCCTTGGGTCCTAAGGTCCCTAGATTTTCCATCTTCCCCTCTCCATCTTTCAGTGCCTCTTATATTCATTTTATATATAATGGCCAGTGTTTTTTGTTGTACTTAGAGGAATAAGGAAAAAGTATGTCTACTCCATCTATGTAAAAGTGGAATATTCCTTACTGATATTTTCTTAGCTCTACCAATTATTGAGAAAGAGATGTTTGGAAGTGGAGGGATCTTGACATTTCTTCTGTTATTGCTTTCTGTTTGGTTATTTCAACACTCATGAATGGAGTAGAGAGAAGAAGACTTATGATATTTCCAGTATCAGTATGTTAATGGTCCCAGAATTTGCTTCTAGTAGCCATGGTTTTTATACTCTCAGAATGTAGAGAAGAATATATACTGGCCTTATTATAGATTTTTAGGAGGTTTATCAGTGTCATAATGCCTGACTGGGTGCCTAAAACACTAGAGCATGGTCATTTCTGCTTAATTCCCTGTGTGTACATTTTAAATAGTTTATCTACAAGTTAGAGAAAAAGTCCCTTGCTTTTTACAACATTTCACAATCTTCCTTAACTCTCAGTCTCTTTCTGTGACAATAAATCTTGGTGCTTGAATCAGGTAGCTCCTAATTCAAATTTGTTCATTCTTAGAGACAGCCTTCCCTTTGCATGCATTGTTGGAGTTTTCATGTTCAGCATCTATAGGTTAGAAACAGTTTGCTTATCTCAGTAATACCTCATGTCAGTTAAAGAAAAGGCGAAAAGTGTTGTAAGTAATCCAAAATTATCGTGTGTGACTTTGTTGTAGTAGACAAGGAAATAAGTCTATAAATCACGTAATCTGTGAGGAGGATAAAGGAGAATATTAATCAGAACTACTGTGACTGTGCGCTTGCTACTTTAATCTAGGAATCCAGAATAATTGACCTATGTGTAATGGAATCCATTCTCAACTCTCTACATGAACAGTTATTTAAATGAGTTGGGAGATGGAATAATAAAGCAATTAAGCTCTACAGAACTTAATTAAAATGTAATAATAAAAACCTACTCTAGGCAGGATATTTTATTGGTCTTCATCATGGCTGAGGTGAAGTATTCCTTATAATTATTTTCTACCCCTTTTAAGTTCTCTTCTTATGAGACAAGCTTTTCATTGCTAATTAGGATTTCCACATCATGGAAGATTTCACAAAGCTGCTTCCCTATAAATAAAGACTAACTTAGAGAGGACTACCCAACTGTAAAAGAATAAATTAGTAATCTACTATCTCATCTTTTGGATAACCAAACAATAAAGCTAAATTTTAAGTTTAAGAAAGTTTCAAAAATCATTCTTTCAATGGCTATGATAAAACTACAGTCATATGGTTTTGAAATTAAGAAGTAAATTCCCTTTATTGTTGCTCCTTAAAATATGTCAGGTATGGAGAAAAGTCAGATTCCATGGTAAGCAGAATGCTATGTAGAAGTTAGAAGGTCAACAGGAAAATTTATCTAAAACGTTATGACCATTTTTCTTGAAGAGGGAGGAGGTTCAGAGGAACAGAATTTCTCCCAAAAGAAAATGAAATCTATGACCACAAAGTAACTGGGAAGTTTGAAGGCTGTGAGCAGTTTAATGTCTTCAATGCTTTCCCAGCCCTTTCTTTATAACTGATACTAGATCCTGTTTTTATTCTGCATTTTGTTCATTTCCATTTGCATCATCTCTAATTTGAAGCATTTTAAAACAGCCTTCTAAATAGCCTTTGCAGGCCTTAGTCTTTCCCGTCTTACTTACCTCTCCACACTTGCTTCCAGAATTGTTATCAACTCTCCTCTTCAAGAAATTTGACCAGTATCTGTATGTCCTAATTCATCAGCACTGCAGGTGAGGCCATACCCTTCACCATCAGGCCTTAGCTTACACTTCTGGCTGCATCTGCTACTCTTTGCTTATGAAGCCTATGCTTAAACTTCCCTGAAATCTCATGCTTGTTTTCTCTTCTTAGGATGGCCATATCCTTTTCTTTTTTACCTAATAACTGTCTACTCATCTTTTAGGAACTGGCTCAGTCTTTGAGAAGCTTTTTTGGACACCCTGGGTTAGCAGTTCACTCTATATTATTGCCACACTTCCGTTTCATTCTTTTCTCAAGCGTATGTACTTTGTTCCAGGTCTGTTTGAATTGCTCTCTCCTCCACTAGACTGAGCTCCTCAGAGACAGGGATGACTGTCCTATCACTGGTGCCCATTTCTGCACCAGACACATATTTGGTACTCAGTAAAATTGGTTGAATGGAACTGAAAGTGTATTTATCACCTTTGCATCTCTTTAAAGCTCCTTATTTCATTCACCTTCTATTAAACTTGGCTCACTGACCACATTCATTTTTGTCATTATCTCTAATTGTACATGGTAGGAGCTCAACAAATGTTTAATAAAGGAATTAGTTGTAACAGCATCATCGATCTTATAATTAAGAAACAAGTGTATTTTTAGATTGCAAAATTGTCTGCAGGCTTTATTTTCTTGATAGACAGGACAGTGACAAAGTACTTCACATTTTGTGTATTTCTTCAGTCATATTTTCTATCATTAGAGTGAATCACTCTTCACTAATGATTTTTGTATGAACCTCCCTGCTCTTCACTCGCAGTTTGTTAACCTGGGACTCAGCAATGTCAGCCCGTTCCTCTGCCTGCTCCAGCTCATGCTGGATCTTGCGGAACTTGGCAAGGTTGATGTTAGATAGTTCCTCCTAAGAACAGAAATGCATATGAGAAAACAAGAAAGTTTGACATTTTTCTGATTGTTAATGCCTTTCTAACTCTACGTAGCTACAAAATTTGCTTCATCAATTGGAAAGCAAAATGTTCTGTTGTTTGGTGACACTCTTACTTGGTGGGCAGGACATCCCACAAACTTGCTTATGTGAATGAGTGTGCTTACGACCCCTTTTCAGTCTCTCTCACTGACTTGCTTCCTGACAAACTGAAGATGCTACAGTGACAACAGAGAGACCAAAGTAGTAGAGAGGGAATCTGATGTAATCTCGTGTCTTAAAACAAACTTTAAAAAATAGGTAGAGTGGTGGTACTGGGCATAGAGAACCTTAAGGAGGGTTCAGAATTAACAGGATGGGAAAAGATAACTGTTGCCAAATTGAAAACATGCCCAAATAGATTTATCATGAAGTTAAGTAAGGCTCAGTTTCAGGCCCTCATTTGCACAGGCCCTATGAATGCTGGGAGTTATAGGGTATTCTAGGTAACAGAGGGAAGGGGGTTATAACCAAGAATCATTTCTGTGTTAACATGTCTGGAAAATTGCTTAAAAAGATCTCAGGAGAAATAAACTCAAATCTCTAAGGCTCTAGTAATTTGTAGTTCACTTTTCTCTCTCTCTCTTTTTTTTTTTTTTGTAGTTTTTGGCCGGGGCTGGGTTTGAACCCACCACCTCCAGCATATGGGGCTGGTGCCCTACTCCTTTGAGCCACAGGTGCCACCCCATTTTTCTAATTTTAAATATTCATTTTCATACCTCATTCTGTATTCCCAATTTTGTGTTCTTTGCCTTAAATAAAGCCCTTGAAATTCCATGAGCTTCAGACCCCTTAAAACCTGCATCTGGTCTTTTCACTGTGGAGATACTCACAGCCTCTTCAGCTTGTCTCTTATAAGATTTAACTTTGGTTTGTAATTTGTCCACCAAATCCTGCAGCCTGAGAACATTCTTGCGGTCCTCTTCAGTCTGAAAGGGGTAGCAAATAGATAGTGCCATTATTTGAATACAACACATTTTTTCTTGAATGTTGTAGGCCTGGAAAATATGGAAACTCTGGTCACCTGGTAAGTGAGTTCCTTCACTCTTCTCTCATGTTTGTGAAGACTCTTGACAGCCTCGATATTGCGCTTCTGTTCACTTTCCACCTCACTTTCAAGCTCCCTCACCTAAAAGAGAATAAAAGTGTTTTTAACAGTTTGACTATAACTAGCTGCATGAACAAGCTAGGAATTGAAGTTATAGAGACCCACCTTGGCCTCCAGTTTCTGGATGTGCTTCTTTCCGCCCTTCAGCGCCAGCTGCTCGGCCTCATCCAGACGGTGCTGCAGGTCCTTCACTGTCTGCTCCAGGTTCTTCTTCATCCGCTCCAGGTGGGCGCTGGTGTCCTGCTCCTTCTTCAGCTCCTCAGCCATCATGGCAGCCTGTACAGCAAATAAATCAAGAAAGTCAAGAAAGCTAGAGATGTCAGGAAATCTCACTGACAAATTGATAGAGAAATGTGCCGGTCACTCACATCAGTGATGGCCTTCTTGGCCTTCTCTTCTGCATTACGGGCTTCTTGGACAATGTCCTCCATCTCTCCCTGGATATGGGAAATGTCTGTCTCCAGCTTCTTCTTGGTATTGATTAGGCTGGTGTTCTGTTTCAAATTAATAAAAAAGAAGAAAAGCACATATTAAATTATAACCGCATTGTAATTTTAACTAGTAGTATATACAGGCCTAAGTTATCGATCATACAAAATGTTTAGAATAAAAACCCAATCAGAAGTTAATTCTAAGTTATACTTTTTCTCCTGTCTACCCCATCTCTGTAAATAAAACTTTTAAAATATTCCAGGTAAAATGTAATTTATGATACTGAACATATTTGACTATTTTCAGTGGTGTTTGTGACCATAAAACACAACACCCAAAACTTAAAGTGCTACATGCCATGTAGTACTGTGCAGCTCATTTAAATTGGATTATTGATTTTTAGCTGTTCATTCATATTTGTTGGTTCCATATTATAAGTGTGTAAGTAGCATCCTTATTGGTACAAAAATGAACCAAGAATTCCATGTGTTTTTGGAATGTTGAAATTATTTGAAATATCCAATCAAGTCTGGAGACTCATAATAAGAAAAATGTTGCATATTAATTTAATTTAAAATTAAATTAATGTAGCATGTGATTTTAACACTTGTGTAGCATGTAGCATGTAATTTTAACACTTCTTTACAGGCTATTTTTATGTATTGCAACTTTCAGAAGTATATAATAATATATTTATTGTGAAATAGTACAACATTCAAATTAGCAAAAAAGAGAAAAATAGTGATTATCATACTCTCTCTGACCAGAGATAAAATAAAAGGATAAACTTTTATTTATCCTTTTGGATGTTTCCTTTATATTTTTACACAGAAAAAAATGTCATATATCCTTTAGTATTTTTAATTTGCTTTTTTCATTTATCATGTGAACATCTTTCCATGGCAGTGACGCATATTACAGTGGCTACATATTAGCCATTGTGAGGATATACCACCATTTATTTAACAAATTCACTGTATACAATAAATACTAACTAGCTGTATAGATGGTCCGCATTAATTTGAACTAATGTTAGCCTATGTGTATATGTGATACACAAATATTACCTAGTGGCTTATCTTTTTCCTCCTCTATTCTATTTTCTTATCTATTTGCACTTTAGAGTTACAAATGACAAGATGGCTACCAATGTTGTGTATATGGTTATTGGTAGGCGAACTTCTCTGGTTCTTTATTATAATTTCTAGAACTCCAGATTATTTCAAGTCAGTATACTTGTGAACCAGCTAGGTCCCAGTATGTACTTATATCACCCTATATATATGTTCCAGAACGATAGCAAGGGACCCATGCCAAGATTGCTCCTTACTTTATAAATAAGCTTATCTTCTGAAATTGTCATTTGCAAAATCATAATCCTGAACCTCACCTGAGTGTGCAGAAGTTGCACACGCTCACTTGCATCCAGAAGCTCTTGCTCTGCCATTTTCCTGCTTCTCTCAGTCTGTTCCAGGGATGCTCTGAGCTCTTCTGCCTCAGCCTGCATTAGATTAGCTCTGTGCTCAACCATTGCCAGTTGTTCTTTAAGGTCATCTTGGCTTCTGATGGCATCATCCAAATGTACCTGAGTGTCCTACACAGAAAGAGAGACGGGGTCTTATTCATGCTCTAATTAAAGCAAATACAAATATAGTACACTTGTACACACTTTGTTCTTAATAAGTTAAAGTATGACTAAATAGGAACAATCTGCAAGTACCATTAATAACAAATTCTTTGTTGTGTAGGTAGCAGTTCTACTCAAAAGAACATGATGTTATATTCTTCTGGATCTTAGATCATAAAAAAAAAATTATCATGGCTAAATCTACAAAATTTTGGATCGGGAAAGCATCCTTAAAGATCAAATAGTTCAGTAGTGTTCTTTTATATATCAACAAATGAAGTCCAGATAAATGAAGTGATTTGAGCAGAAGCATGTAACCAAACTCTCTCATAACTTCTTCTGTCTCCCCACACCTCACCATGTGTCTGTTCTGCAGATGACAAAGCGTCTGCCTGGGCCTTTTAGAACTAAGATCTTTTTCAGCAGTGTGCATACATTTTCTAACTGATGACTGTATTACTTAGATGATTTATGATCTATGATCCTCATAAAATATTAAACCGTAAGTCTCACAACCCAGACTGTCTGACAGCATGTGC
Source organism: Perodicticus potto (assembly GCA_963574655.1). Classification (NCBI taxonomy): domain Eukaryota; kingdom Metazoa; phylum Chordata; class Mammalia; order Primates; family Lorisidae; genus Perodicticus; species Perodicticus potto. The sequence goes on from CAUYRH010026064.1 coordinate 22,272, forward strand.
ATTTACCCCGCAGTACCTTCAGTATTCCTTGTGTGTTTCTAAGATGCCTTATTGCCTCAGAAGCCTGGAGGTTGGCGTGGTTCAGCTGGATTTCCATTTCATTAAGATCTCCCTCCATCTTCTTCTTGATCCTCAGTGCATCGTTCCTGTTCCTGATCTCAGCATCTAGGGTGTTCTGCATCGACTCCACAGTTCTGAGATGGTTCCTCTTTAGTTGATCAATTTCCTCATCTTTTTCAGCAATTTTTTGGTCAATCTCAGATTTCACCTGATTTAACTCAAGTTGTATGCGAAGAATTTTGCCTTCCTCATGCTCAAGAGATGCCTGTATAAAAGCAACATTTATTTAGATCACCTAAAGAGCTTTTTCCCTGCTTTTGTATTATGATGATTTCTCCAAGAAGGCATTAAAAAAACACAAACTTTCATACATGTTGATGTATCCTATTAACTCTGCACTCCCAAGGTACCATTTGGTATTTTTCAATGAGTTATATATGTTATCCCCTAAAATGTTTGCAACATGATAAATCTCAGTTGCATTAATTTTTCAATTTATTTGTAATATAGAGCTGAGCAAATGAAATGTACCTCTGCTTCCTCTAGGGATGCCTGTAGTTCACTCTTCTCTTGATCAATTTGTTTCTTTACTTTCTCCAATTCATGGATATGCTTTCCACCCTCTGCAATTTGCTCAGTCAGGTCAGAAATCTCCTCTGTAGTTTAATAATAAAATAGCAAAATTCAGTTGAGGAGAATGAAAAATTGAAAAGATATATCCCTGTCATTTTTGAACTAGAAAGACTGCAGTGACTTACGCTGTAAATTCTTATTCTCTCGCTTCAGAGTTTCAAGTTGATCCAGGACTTCCTCATAGGCATTCTTCACTTTGAACAGCTCAGTGCTAAGAGAACGGGCCTCCTTCTGAGAGGCCTCCAGTTCAGCCCGAGTTTCTTCATACTTATGTTTCCATTCTGCCAGAACCTGGAAGTACATGGATAGTAAGCCTCTGAAACCAAGTATAGTGCCAGTTTCCCCCTAGGGAGTGAGGATTGTGGATCACCTTGTCAAAGTTTCTTTGCTTCTTATCGAGAACTACACAAGCAGCATTAGATCTTTCCACGTCTATCATGAGGTCTTCCACTTCATTCTGTAGCCTCTGCTTTGTCTTCTCAAGAGAAGCACATTTGGAATTCACGGCTTCTACATGTTCCTCAGCATCCTGCAGACGCTGGGCCAGCTTCTTCCTGAAAAGAAGGTCAGTGTGAGTGAAGCCAAGAGCAGATTCAAAGTCACCACAGTGAACTTTATAAAGCTGCTGTGTTCCTGTGTCAACAAGTCGTTAATTTTTTCTAAAATATTTTCTCAGTACTTTTTTTAGATCTTCTAGAATTCTTTTCTTCCCAGTGAGTTTATCTCAGGTCACATATAATATATGTGTGTGTGTGCATGCGCACACATATATATCTGTTAAGCCATTTTGTGTTTGTCGGTGTGGAGGGAGGAGAGAGAGAATATAAGTAGGTCCTTGAGCTACATGAGCAATGTGAAAACATACAGGTGAGGAAGAAATAGCAACAATGAATGGGAGGCATCTAGTTTTAATAGTCTCCTTTTATAGTATGATTCTTGTTACTTTACAAATGAGGAAACTGGCCCAGTGTGACATGTTCAGGGTCATATCATTAATTGGTAACTTTCTGGATTTGGTGACCCTAGACAATAAATATTTTTTCCATTATTGCATTTCCTAAACATCTTTCAAAGTCTTATTTACTAATCCCTTTACTAACCTACATAATTTGCAAACTCTCCCAGCCCACACTCTTAATTAGAATGTTCTTTTTGCAAATGTTTGCTAAACCCTCTCGTTCTGATTAATTCTGAGATAATAAAATTTAGAAAGGATTCCTTCATGAGAAATATAGTGGGGTTTTCTTTCATACATAACTCCCATGAAATTTAATCCACAAACAGTATGTATAATTAGTGAATAAATATATTGATACTGGTAGTTGAAGTGATGACAGGGTATGCTAGCTTTATTCTAAATATTCAATATTCCAGGTAGGTAAAAACTGATTATTATTAATTATAATATTTGTAATAATGTACTATATAGTCTCAATGTCTTCATTTTTCCTCTTATTAAAGGAAATAAATTCTCATTAATTCATGAAGTATATGATGATAATTGATAATTCATTTTGATAGAAAGAAATTTAAGATGCTTCTGTGCCAGAATGAGAGGGGAGCTCTGGTCTTATCCTGTTCCCAGTGAACATACACTGGGTTGTAAGGAGAATATGGTGGAATATCCTACTCTATAATGAAATAGGCTGAAATTCTTCATTTCTTCCTATGCCTGGAATATTATCTTTGTTCTATTTTTCCTTCACTGTTTTTACTTTTACTTTTATTTCTTCCTGTCCCCCTCATTAAAAGCCCATACTTGGCCTCCTCCAACTCCTCTGTGCGATGGATGGTGTCCGTCTCGTATTTGGTCCTCCACTGGGCAACCTCGCTGTTGGCCTTGGACAGTGCCCTCTGCAGCTCAGCTTTGGCTTCCTGCTCCTCCTCATACTGTTCCCGCAGCAGGTCACAGTCCTGGCGGGCAGACTGCACGGCGTGAGCCAGAGCATTCTTAGCCTAGACCAACCAAAAAGCAGGTAATACAAGTTTACCTTCTGATCATTAATATTCTCTAGGTGAAGTTCAATAGTGTGTCACGTTTCATAGTTTAAAATGTCAGCTGGAGTATTCTCACCTTTGTCTCCTCCTCTAGCTGCCTCTTTAATTCCTCAATTTGTTGTGTAAATGCTTGTTTGCCTCGGGATAGCTGAGAAACCATAGCATCTTTGTCATCTAGCTGTCGCGAAAACTCACCTGTCGAAGAAAAACCATCAGTGATTTAGTTCTCTTATTTAGATAAAGAATAATTTAAAGAATGGAAGAACATTATAACCTTCTTATTTCATATGATGAAAAGAATAACTTGAGATCTTTAGTGCTATGAAGAAGGCTATTTCTTGCTTTTTAAAAAAATGTATGAGTTTTTTATTTTTTTTTATTTTTTAGGATTTGGAACTTTGAGTAATGCTAAGGCAACAAAAATCTCCTGAGCCCAGGAAACTTAATTTCTTCCCACAATTATAACTTACAACCATTGTAAGGTTATAAGTTGCTTTTTACTATTTTATAATAAAAAGATGAAGCAGTAACTAAGATATAATAAATGGATGTGCACAGTCAGAGAAATGATTTGTGTTTGATGGGCAGAGCTCACCATTCATTCCTCATCTCTCCAAAGGCCTATGATACTCATTTACTGACCTGCCTCTGTATGCAAACGTGCCTTCTGGGCTGACAACTCATTTATTAAGCGTTGTTGCTCCTCTGCCTTTGTTTTTATTTCACTAAGTTGGTCCTCTAGGGTACGGCACATTTTCTCGAAATTTCCCTGGGGTGGGAAATAGGAAACAGGAAGAGAGCATGCATTTCTGGTGCTGGTAATGCTGGTGTTTAAAGATCTGTAACTGTTTGTGGAAAGAGGCTGAGTTTTATTTACTTTTCTGTGAAAATTCTGTATGGTGCCTATAAAGTAGTAGAAGCATATGGTTCTGGCTAAATCAGTGAACATATGGATTACATTATTTTCTTTTGCAAAGTATAACCATCATCTAAATCCTGCATCATGTAGAGTTTGGATTTTACATACGTTTTTCTTATAATTTGCATTCTTTCCCGATAATAACAACAGCTTAATTTGTGTTTTCTACAAATGAGATAATGAGAACTTAAATGATTGAATTCAATGCAATAATGCTGTTTAGGAATAATTTTTAGACTTCAGATAACATCTAATGTTTGTGCAGTTGGGATAGATATAGTCTGAGATAAATTTGGTTATTTTGAATTGTTGCAAATAAAGATGAAAAGGTGAAAAGTTAATAAATACCTTGGCTTTAGAAACAGTGTCCATGTTACTAGCGAGGTCATCTATCTCCATCTTCATCTCGCTCTTCTCCTTCTCCAGCTTCTGTTTGACCCTCTGCAGGTTGTCGATCTGCTCCCCGAGCTCAGCCACACTGTCCGCGTGCTTCTTCCTCAGGGTGGCCGCCGTGGCCTCATGCTGCAGGGTGGCCTCCTCCAGGTC
>CAUYRH010026065.1:0-143621 GCA_963574655.1 Perodicticus potto
CTTCATATACAATCAGAAACATTTTGATCGTACTGTGAGAGATAGCCCTCATAGCATTTTCTTAATCCCTATATAAAGACATTGATACTCTACATTTAATAAGTTTCACCAGTACCCTACTAAGATGCACTGTAGGTGTGATCCCACCAATTGCCCTCCCTCCACCATTCCCCCCTCCCCTACCTTTCCCTTTTCCCTGTATTCTTGTGCTATAATTGGGTTTTAGCCTTCATATGAAAGCTATAAATTAGCTCTATATTAGGGCTGAGTACATTGGATACTTTTTCTTCCATTCTTGAGATACTTTTTTGAAGACCCCATGGCTTCATAGCTATGAATCCATAGCTAGAATCAGTAGTGCTTCTTGTAACAAGATATGTATAGGTCATAAGATGGTTGAGTACGATGGTCAAGATAATCTGTAAGTGCATTTCTTGAGTTTGAGCCCCAGTTCCATTATTATTTTTTACTGAATTGACAAATATGTCCTCCTTATTATAGAGAAGTTATAAAGTATCTTCTTCTGTAGATTATGAAGAAAACATAGGTAATCTGTATAAAACATATATCTTTATTAAATTTCAAAAGAATTGCTAAATAGTATATAATCATTCATGAAGAAGGATGAAACATGGTTATTCAGCACACTAATTGTTCCTGGATTTTTAATATCATGAATGTGATGAAGGTGTCATATTCCAATCATAACATTAATAACAGAACACCTATGGTTGCCATTTGTTTTCATAAATTACACTAGGAACTTTACTGGGTGATATCCTCATTATTTCTTATCTTCACAGTGCGCACTTAGAGAACAGGTTGAGAATTATAATACTGCCCAAGGTCAAGGTAGTCAAATAGAAGCAGTATTTGGGTCTGAACTGTCTTTTTCCCAGGCACATGCCTCTTCATATAAGATGTTATAAGTGCCTTCATCCTCTATCCAGAAACTTATTGGGTGCCTTGAACATGAATGACTTTCTACAGTATTATGAGAATTAAATTTATAAGAGTATTCCAGGAAGAAATTTTGTGGATGTAGCAAATGCCATTACAGAAATAAGAACAAAATATTCCTGAGGTTCCAAAGAAAATATTTTCATCTCTAACTGGGGCATATCCTTTTACTTAAAGAAGATGAAAAGCATAAAGTCTATTTGGCAAAATACCTGAATTTTTGATGATGGATCTTTTAAGTAACCCCATTGGGTGAGTTTGATGAATTTACTGTGTCCATTTTACATAAGGAAAAACTGAGGTTTTGGAAGGTTATGCTTTTTTCTAAGATGCTATTACAATCTGAAGGTTTGTGTCCTCCCCAAAATTCATATGTTTAAATCCTAACTCACAAGGAAATGGTATTAGAAAGTAGTGCCTTTGTGAGTTTATTAAGTCATGAAGGCAGGAGCCCTCCTCAGAGGAATTAATGTCCTTAAAAAGGAGACCCAGGGAGCTACCTTCCCTCTCTCACTATCTGAAGATATACCTAGAAGCCACCATTTATGAACCAAGACGTCGGTCCTCACTTGGTACCAGTACTTTGATAAGTGTTCATTGTTTATAAGCCACCCAGTTTATGGTATTTTGTATAACAGCTCAAGCTAATACAGCTATATAGCTATTGTATAGTATAAGATACCTGAGACTTTGCTATTCTAAATTTTAAATTAGCTAGCATATTCTTTCTTTAGGCTATGACTAATTTTATTGGTTTTTTTCTAAAGCTGAATGCACACAGTCAACCCATACATACTTTTCTTCAAAATTTGTAATAGAATTTGTAATGATATTGTGAGGAAGTTCAAGCAGAGTCCATTTTTGTTAATTAATCAAAATAATAAATATATTTTAAGCATCTTCCTGGGATATGCTCATTTATTCTTTTAGAATATATTATTGAGCATTGACTTGACCTCAGACAATACTGTACAAAAAACAGATATAATATCAAATATACAGTGATAATGTTTGTTACCTTGTGGATTGTGACTGGAGCATTATAATTTTAATACAGTATTTCCCTTTCTTAAAATGGATATACATTTCTTTTTGCATCCTTCATGAAACTTAAACCATTCTGGAGAAGACAGATATTAATCCAATGATCATGCAATTAAGTGAAAAAATGCATAATTGCACAACATGATGAAGGCAAAGTAAGACATTTTTAGGACAAATAATAGGAGGATTTGGACTTATTAGTAAGGCGAGGAAAGGCTTCTTCCAGGAAGAGGAACAAAGTGATACACTTCCTTCCAGGCAGAGGCCGCAATATGAGAAATAGATTTTCTAGGAGTCACAGGTCAGTACTGGAGGCTGCAGGGAGGTTGGTGTGGTTGGAATGTAGCCCACAAGGTGACCCTGATGTATAAATGAGATAAGAGAGATAAATAACATCCACACTTGTTCAGACCTTCTATTACCCGTCATGCTCACCCAGGTCAAGCATATTTGTCCTTATATGTAGAAAGAGAAGACATTGGAGAGTATTAAGCAGGGAGTGATAGGAGTAGATTTGAGTAATGGAAAGATTGTCATGCCTGTACTGGAGAAGCTGATTAGAATAACCAAGTGTTGACTTTGGAATTCAAGTCAGGAGGAAAGCAATTATAGCCTGAGCAAGTGGAAAGGAAGACGTGAGAATTACTCACGTGGAAAAATCTAAGAGCAGCAGTGACAGATTATACATAGGGAGGGATTAGGGATGATGCTGCAGCTTTTGGCCTTCTCAAGATTAGTGGTGACATTTACTAGCATCATGAGAAAAAGAGGAGATTTCAAGGGAAGATCAGCAATTTAGGTATGTTAGATAAGAGTTTTAATTTAAAAAATCCAATTTAAGATGTCTAGTTGCATGTTAGACACTTAGGTCTAACTCAGAGTTTAATTTTATTTCCTCCTCATCTCTTCTAATGAATATGGTCATTTTTAACACTTGATAAACTTTTTTCTTCTAGTATTATAGAAGAGAGAACTATGGCATCTCCTCCACATTGAAAACAGTTTTATCACACAGTCATTTTTTAAATCCACAATACCTTGGATGCTTATGATTACACATAACTAAAAACTCAACTCTAACTTAAAGAAAAATTTGGCTTATGTAGATGATTCGGTAAGAAGCAGGGCTGGCTCTGGGTGTGATTCGGTCATGTTCTAACTCCATTGTCCCAGCGTGTTCTGAACTCCTTTTGGTTTTGCCTTCAGACTCAGGCTGATATTCACGGCAAAAAAGAGCTTCAGTGGTTCTGAAGTTCACATCCACATGTTATGTCATACAAAACAAGAAGAAACACCTCTGTTACAATATTTCTAACTAGAAACTTGAGATTAATTTTCTTAGCATTAGAACTCGTGTACCATTCTGGGAGGTACGAACAGAATCAGCTTACCCAGCACCAATCAAATTCCTAATATACCTTAGGGGTTAATAAAAAGGTATAGTTACCCATACCTCTAGCATGGGTGTTAGGCAAGCAACTAACGGCTATTCATAAAAACTATTTGGGGGCAGACGAACATCCATGCACACATTTCTTCAACACTTGACTTTTCCTATATGCTTTTATCACCTTAGACTTTGATCACTTTCTCTTCAAAATAAGTTAGGGAAAAAGTCTTTCAATTACACCATTTAGCTTTGATTGTTGGACTAATTGGATGACGTATTACCCTCTTCATGAGGCCCTTATAGAGATACTCACAGTCCAGTTACCAGTGAGTAAATAAAAATTTATCTAACCTAATATATAAACTGTAGTAAAAATTATCTTCTTTTAATTTTATTTTTTATTAAATCATAACTGTATACATTTTGGGGGTACAATGTGATGATTTGATATTCAATGTGGAATGCTTAAATCATCCTGATTAACTTAACCATCTCCTCACTTATTTTTTGTGGTAAGACATTTATAATTTACTCTTAGTTGTTTGGAAATGTACCCTTGCATTGTACACAATAGGCAATATCCCACCAAATGCCCTCACTCCTTCATCCACTTGCTATTTCCCCTCACCTACCCTCCCTTCTCCCTCTTGTCCTCTCCTTTCTTCACTATCTTTGTGTTTTGTCATTTCTATGAATATGGAAGTGATTATATATTGGTTTCATAATAGTATTGAGTACACCGGATTTTTCTTTCCATTGTTGAGATACTTTACTAAGAAGAATATGTTCCAACTCCATCCAGATAAACATAAAAGATTCAAAGTCTCCATCTTTTTATGGCTGCAAAGTATTCCATGGTGTACATATACCACAATTTGTTAATCCCTTCGTGGGTCAACAGGCACTGCTAGCACTTATTTTCATAGTGTGTTAAGAAAAAATTTCGTAACATAAAGGGTGAACACTATTTGATTAATTTGAATAAGGAAATTTTCCTCTTTACATAGAACGTTGCTTTTATGATACTTCTAGCTCCTCCTAGTCCTCAAAGACTTATTTAAATTAAAAAAAAAACTAACAAATTCCTCTTTTTCTCTTTCTATCATTAAGTTGAAGTTATGGTTCATCTGCCTCATCCTTTATTTCATGAGGCTTTAAAAATTAAAACATTTTTGGAAAAGTCATAATATCCCTTTGGAAATTACATCTGAAAACAACTTAATTAATAAAGTATAAATATCCAACAAAGTATTAGAGCAAAATAGGATACTAGTCTTTTTCATAATCAGATCAGGATGAGGAATTATACTTTCACAATACTCATGATTTGATACTGAATCACTAAATAGTATATTAAGACTTTTCTGGATGCTGTCAGTTTCAGAAAGGAGCTATGTCAATTAATATAAAAAGCATACTTAAAGTGAAAAGATTTTTAAATAAAAAGCGAATGTATGCAGGTCCAAATCCCATAAGTCGACAAGAAGGATTCACAGCCAACTAACCACCCACCCCCCTCCGCACACATACACCCTTAACTCTCACTCAACGTGACTATATGGCTCTTTCTGCAGATGCTTCTGTGATCACTTCAGCCATGAGGTCCTTGTCTCCACCTAATAACGAAGTTTTGATAACAGATGATCTCAGTCTCATAGAATGAGTTTGTTCTTGCACCACTAATTTAAAAGAACAGCAAACAGTCAAGGGGTACATAAGAACAAAACAACTCTGTTCTGTAAGAAGAGTCAGCATTCAGCCTCAAATGCATCGTGAACCACATTCAAGATCAAAAAAAAGACAAAAGAAAACTCCAAGAATCTGAAAAATCCTGGTATTTTCAGGATTATCATAAATGGTATATCATAAATGATCAGTTCCAATGAGATATGCCAATTATCTCTGTAAAATTCTAGCTTAATTTTTAATGTACATTTCTTTTTGTATGGGAGTTTTGAAAATTCATAATTTTGAAGCAATGACTGGAAATGGAAACACACCTACTGGGAATCACTTATTAAGAATCATCTTTTTTTGTTAGGAGGGAATTCGCAGAAACAGAAAAGTTTTGAATTATTTTGATGCATAGCTTGAAATATGCCTGCATTCTTGCTCCAGAAGCAACTTCTTTCAAATCAAGCACAATTATTTTAAAGACTTTTAAAGCTTGTATACTAAGTCCAGTCATCTGTATGCATGCATATTTCACATAGTCTACCTAATATTCAGTACTGATATTTTATTCATCATATTAAACCAGTGTGTATGTTTACATTGTAACTGTGATCATTTTGGCATAATTCATAAAATTATTCTGTATTAATGAAATTTTAGGTGTTTAATTTTTTTTCTACCATACATAGTATTAAACAAACATCTTTCCATGTGAAACCTGATTCCACTGAATTATTTTCTTAGGCAAATCTTCCAGTAATTAGTCAAAAGTACATTATCATGTTTCTGGATGAATCTAGCATGAACTATTTTTTAAAATAAACCATCAGCACTTAATTTTAATATAAATAAATCAACCAATTATGAGAGAGATGACTCCCTTTTTAAAATCTACAAGTACTTATTTAAATTGGAAGCATATCAGATAAATTACTAAGTGGGAAACACTGTATCATGTTTCTCGATAATTCACTGAATACGACTATGGGTACAGGTATTCCAGTTCTAAAGAACAGAGCAGAGATACAATGAATTTAGAAATGTTTAGTCTTTAAAAAGTCAAAAATCACACGTCTAAAATGTACGAATTCGTTATGTTGCAAAAAAAAAAAAAAAGTTCCAAGTCGGTTATATAAATTTTAGAGTTCTTTTTCCCAGGGAACTAACATTATAAAATTCAGTTAAAATCCTGGGCCAACTCATAACACAGCTAAAATAAAATTAATAGCTGCTTCAAATCCCAAGTCCACTTAATACGTTGGAGCCTCAGCCCAAGATTCTGCTAAGCTACGAGCCTCCCGGGATATGTAAAGAAAAGGAAGATGGAGCTGGGTGGAAGCTCTACAGGAGTGCCCAAGCTTTTTCCTTCTCTGCCACACACTGAAAGAATAAAAGTTGTTTTGAGCCACATAGTAAACACAAATCATGAACACTAACAAAAGCTGATGAGCAAAAATTAAAAGACAAAAAGGTCCTTCAATACTTTTTTTGAGACATCCCACACCACAGATAAGCAAAACAGTCCTCCAAAACTATGCATGCGGCCCACAGACCACAGGTTGGACACCCTTGCATGTCTCTCCTCTCCTGTGGGAAGGGGAGGAAGGTGGATTACAGTGGAGGGATAAGCTGGAGCATAAACCTACCTACCACAGCGTTTGAAGCCAAACCCAGTGAGGACAGAAAGAAGTAAGCGCCATGGCCTTTTAGACATGTTGTCTGTAAGTCCAGGGTTCTTGTGTTATGAACTGTTAGTGAAGATTTTCTTAGGTTCTATGAAATTTTAGGTATACATCAAAGGAGACAAAAATGATGAAAATGAACAACGAGCCACCAGGATTTACAGTATTCTGAATCCTTCAGTAAATACGCTCCCAATGTAACCAAAATGCGTGGTTGTGCCTGTTCTATCTGTTTCTAACCCAGCTTCCCTGTCCTTCATATTAAATATGTAGAGTGACTAGGTTACCCTAAATACAAATGTCTCCCTATAGGTAACACGCTTTAATTCATTTTTATTGCCGTTATCTATACTCTATTGCTTTTGTGAATATAAAATTAAAGATAACAGCAACAGAAAATGCACACATATTGATAAAACAAAATATGGCAACAAAACAAAGAATAAGTACAAATCATTACAGAACTCAAAGCAGAGAGAGAGAAAAAAATGGAGATTTAGAAAAGACTTTGCTGCTCCCTTTCTGCCTATAAAATGTTGTGCAAAAGGCGTTTACATGGGTATGCACAGACACGAAAATGAAGAAAAAAAGACGACTTATCTTTCTAGGCTTAACTGAAACGCTCCCTGTATGTTGAGACTTTTAAGATAGGTCTGGAGATGGGGAAGCACTTTATTATGTAGCAAAGAAAAGGAAAGGAATTTTAGGCTGAAGAAATGACAGGGGGGCAGAGAAGTCTCATAGAACGTCAGAGAAAAAAGTGTTTCTCTATTCCTTTATTTCTTAGATTAAGTATAAGTGGCAGAATGGCTTAGAAAGTACTGGTTGAGGACCTATGATGAAGGACCTTGAATGTCAATCACTAAAGGCTGTACTTTACTTAAGCAACTGAAAACTCTTTGAAGTTCCTGAGCAAATTAAACTTTAAGAAATGTTTATATCAAAGTCGTTTGTTGCCAGAGTGCAGAGAAAGACAGGAGGCAACAGCACTGGTTTTTCTGTTAACTACAAAAGCTGAGACAAGAGAAAATGATGGTCTGCATTAGAATGAAGGACATTTAAAAAATGCAGGCCTAGGCTCGGCTCCTGTGACTCAAGCGGCTAAGCACCCACCAGCTGGCAGGTTCAAATCCAGCCCGAGCCCACCAAACAACAATGATGGCTACAACCAAAAAAATAACTGGGCATGTGGCGGGCGCCTGTGGTCCCAGCTACATGGGAGGTGGAGGCAGAAGAATCGCTTGAACCCAGGAGTTGGAGGTTGCTGTGAGCTGTGATGCCACAGCACTCTACCCAGGGTGACAGCACGAGGCTTTGTCTCAAAAAAAAGAAAAAAAAAATACAGGTCTACAGTAGAAGAATTGCTATCATATCTAACAATGGATTAGGCTTCAGAGATGTTTGTGGGAAAACAGTGATATTAATACACTGAAGCCAGGAAAAAGAAGCTCAGATTGAAGAAGAGCTTAAATTGCTCCCAGAGGTCCATGAAGTTCTCCTAACTAGTCTTCAATAAAAGTACAGTATAAACGATAAACATAGGGCAGCTCCATCACAACATTTCTGTCTGTAGACCACATGTACCATGGTAGTCCCATAATGTTTAACCATCATATTTTTATTGCCCCTTGTCTATGGTTAGATATGCAAATACCTACCATTGTGTCACAGTTGCCAACAGTAATGTGTTTGTAGGTTTGTAGCCCAGGTGTGCAGTAGGCTCTATCACCTAGGCTTGCACACGTGTACTCTAACAATGCATTTCCCAGAATGGTTATTTATCATTTAAGTGATGTGACTGTAACCTTATGGGACCACCACTGTACATGCGGTCCATCACTGACCAAAAGGTCTTTTATGTGCTGCCTGACTGTATAACTACTAACACAGGTCCTGCAGAGCAAAACATCTGCCTATCAGCTTCATTTTAAATCTGCATGAAACTTGAGAATGAGCTTCAACTTTAAGACATAAAAAGCTGACTCTCTCCTTATAACACTTATTGAAGCTCAAAATGATACCACTTTTCACCCTTTGGATTTACTGATTTATTTATTATCATATATAACACTTCCTCAAATTATCCAGTTGTTTTTTTTTTTATATAACCTATGAGTCACCTGGGATCTTAATATTAACAGTTGATGATTGTGGGTCCTATTATTTGGCTTCCATCAATAGCCCCACTCTCATTACACTCTTCAAAGGCAAAAGAAGCAATATTTGTGCAGGGGCACAGTTATAGCAGGTGTTTCTTCAGAAATGAGACTGTCTTGACAGAAGCTTTCAACTCACTACTTACCCACCTACCCTCACAAGTCGCTAACAAATAACCCCTTAACAACCACTCACTGGGTGGTGCGTCTACTCTAGGTCAGAATTGCCAAGTGTTTGATTGAAATTCACCTTCTGGTTCATGCTTTGTATTTGATGACCGAAATTTACAAAGAGGCTTGGAGTTTTTAAAAACATTATGAGTTTGTGAAAGAAGGACAAATCACTTTATAGTAAATAAACGATAAACCACTGTTAAAGAAAAACAAACAAAAGCACAAATATGCACAGAATAATGGCAACAGAGTGAGTTCCTGAGCCACTCACTATTTAATCTTTAATTTTTATTAATGGTGACAAGCCAAAAATATCAAAAAGTCTCCCATAGGAGACATAGGGTCCTAGTTAAAAACTGAAATCCAGTATAAGTATGAAAAATATAACTAACAGAAAAATGATTTGCTGATTGCTGAATTCGTTTTTAGTAAATGCGGGACAGAAGCGCTCAAGGAAAAGAGCTGCCAGGCAAATGTCTAATGACCCAAACTTTCAACTGTGTGTAGAGGCCACAGAAAGGTGAGGTGGAAGCTTACTTTTGAGCGAGGCAAAGTTTACATCTTTGCAGAAATGGGTTCTCATCACTTTCAAAAAAAAAAAATCTTCACTACTGAAAATATCTGAGTAAATATAACTAATACAAATAGAGCAAAATTAACTATTGCTTTCTTGCTGGTCAAAAGTACTTCAGCAAATATAACAAAAAAGTTGTGTTTTAGAAAGCTATTATTTAATTTTTGATTTAGCCAGTAAAATCCTTATCATTGTGGGGGCACTGGAATTCTATTGTGTTCTAAAACTGCTGCCAGTATTTTTTTAATTACATGAGATTATTTTCATTAAGGTATAATATACATAAAATTTTAGGTGTCCTCTTGATGATTTTGATAAGTATATATATCCCTGGGTAATGACATTCCAATCAAAATTTGGAATATTTCCATCAACATAGTGTATTTACTGTGCCTCCTTCCAGTAAGTTGCTCCCAGAAGGCAACAACTGTTCTTAATTTTATTAGTCTCACTTGGTTGCCCCTATTCCTTTACTCCATAGAAACAGCTTCATAAAATACCCTATGTCCCCGTCTTTGTTCAACATGTTTGAGAGCTCTCCATCCATGTTGCATGTATCAGTAGTTCATTCCCTTTTTTGCTGAGAAATATTCTATATTATGAATACCAAAATCTGTTTATCCATTTATATGTTAATAAGACTTTTGGAATTTTTCCTTTGGGACTATTATTAATAGGAATAAGATTTTATAAAATTCTTACATAAATGTTTTTGTGGATAAATGTTTTCATTACTTTTGGTAAAATATCCAATAATATGATTATTAAATCATGGTTTAGCCGTGTGTATATAGATACATTTAACTTAATAACACTACTGAACTGTTTTCCAAAGTGGTTGTACGATTTCACACTTGCTCCTGAAATATTGAAAGTTCCATATCTTCACCAAAGAGATGAAGTGGTATATCCAATTTTCAGGGCAAGATGATCACTATTCAAATCAGTTTTTGCATGATAACTTCTAGTAACAGATTAGGGAATTCAGCATACATATGTAATCTATAAACATTGTATGTATGCATTGCGTGTGGATATATACAGATAAAATCAAGTAGTATTATTATCCTATCCATATACAAATTATAAAAATAGTATGCATTGATTTTTATAATATTATGAAATCAATGTACGCCTATTGCTGGAAACACAGAGATATGATGAAAAAGGAAATACCTGAATCTTAAGAGCACAAAGATTGTGATCTTGCTGCATTTCATTTATTTATTTTTTTTAACTCAGACTATTGTTTTAAGAACCATACTATTCACAGTTTTATGTCCTGTTCTTTTCAATTACATTTTAATCTTTAGCCCATTTCACGAAACAGCTGGAAAAATAAAGGTAGAGATATATCTACCTTTCGTAATATAAATATACCATAATTATGAATCCTCTCTTGGTGGATAGTTAGCTTGTATTTAATATTTAATTAACATAACTATTTTTGTGATGAAAGTCAATATGTGTTGTGTGTTGTCCAAAGGTACCTACTAGTTTTTTAAACTAGTCAAAGAGTTTTTAAAAGCTTGATAGATATTTTGAAATATATAAGATTTCTGAAGATATCTTCCTATGCTTTTTATTTAGAGAAAGAAAAGGATATAAAATAGCACATCAATTCACAGGATCCCTTCTTGACTTACTGGAGTACCACATTCATCTAATAAGAACTGAAGCTAATTTTTGATCAAGTGACAACTGAGCCATGACTCCAGAAAAACAGAAACCAGCCATCCAATGTAATCACTTCCAATAATTCTCAGCCTGATTTTGTTAGAATCAAAGGTGAAATAATTTTAAGATAGTAATCAATTTCTTCTACTCTCAACAAAAAATAGATTATAAAAAGGAATGTACATCTTAATAGTGATGAGATTAGCACTTAAAAAAGATTTCCATGAATATCTCAGTTCCTGGGGGGAGTAACTTTTTCTAATTGTCAAAAAAAAAACTATTCTATTTTACTCATTTAGAGTGACCACTTGCTCCTTTTGGCACAAATTATTATGGCAAAGTTTTATGAAATTTCCTCTTCCAAATAGCTTGTCTTCCACAAAGACAGAAGGGTTGACTCACTCGTTCTTTTGAAAGTCAACATTGTACCTAGGCTAAACACGAATTTCTTCTCTTAAATAATTAAATATCTACAGCAACCCTAATTTTGCTAAGCAAAAAATATATAAATTCTTTAATTTCTACCATCATTAAATATTTAATTGATACCATACTATTTGGCAGGGATTTGATAGAACATTATAAAGCTAAAGGAAAATAGGCTAAGGATATGGGCTTCTTTCTGTGGGAACCCTCAAGGAAACTGAATCAGGGCTGAGACATGATTCCAACTGTGGTTTATCAGAAACACTGGATACGGAGAGATTACTTAGGAGCTCTTACATATAGCCAGAGGAGATGACAGCCTCGGAGGTGAAAGTTATAAAGGCAAAGGAGATGCTTCTGATCTAAATTCAGCAAGGCATGATCACATCTAAACATGAGTGTAAACAAGAAAGAGGAGGCATCGAAGATGTCTGAAGAAGTGCTGTTACTTTCTCCAACTTTTCAAGATATATCTATCAATGCTGTTCACTAATGAGGAAACTAAACTGCCATTTCTGAAGCACAACAGTATGACAGAAAAAAAAGAAAGCATAAAGCTGCAGACTGAATTAACAAAAATCAATCGTCACTGAGTAACCTAATCACAGCCCCAGGGAAGTTCTTAACCTCGGTGCCCTTCAGCATTCATGTTCAAGTATACTTATCTCACTGCATTAGGTCTCACTGGGCTGGAAGTCCTCATTCAGCTGACATCCTCCAGCCTGGCCTCCCACTTAACCTGTAGAGCTTCATTCCTTACCCTCGTCTGCAGACCCTTTATCTAGTAGTAAGAAGTAGTATGCTCCTTCAAAGTCATTTTCAATGCATCTGTGCATTTGCCCTTGCCCTTGCCCCTTTCTCTGTCTAGATCACCCTTCTCCATTCCCATACCCATTCACCACCTTCTGGTATGATCTGGGCTGACTCCCCACTCTAATGACTGCCTCAGTTTTACAACTAACCATTCAATCTGATGGCAGGGAAATCTGTTCAAATGTCAAAGACAAAGTCATACCAGGCTTTAAATATTTTGTTCATCACCCTGCTAGAAGATCCAGGATTTTTTGTTTTGTTTTGTTTTTTCTTTCTTTTTTTTCTTGAGACAGAGTCTCACTTTGTCACCCTTGGTAGAGTGCCGTAGCGTCATAGCTCACAGCAATCTCAAACTCTTGGGCTCAAGTGATTCTCTTGTCTCAGCCTCCTGAGTAGCTGGGACTACAGGCGCCCCCCACAACACACAGTTATTTTCGAGATGAGGTCTTGTTCTGGCTCAGGCTGGTCTTGAACCTGTGAGATTAAGCAATCTACCTGCCCAAAGTGCTAGGATTACAGCCACTGTGCTCAGTGAGAAGATGCAGTTTTAACATTATCTACTCCATAAGAACTCTTCTGAGATCGTCTGTTGTCACTGGATATCATATGAAGTATATGCAATTGTACCAAATCACATATCACACTCACTCCATATTTTTCTTGTATCATTCTCCCCATCTAAAACTTCTTAACATTAAAGAACATGATTTAGCTTCACATAACCAGGATTTTGGACAGAGTCTGAGATACACACATACCCTATGTCAACCTGCCAAAGGCTCTAAGAGAAAAACCACAGCCCTATTGTTTAGTGAAATACCAAGTCTTCAGAAGCACTCAAACAAAAATGTTGTGGTCATGAGCTTCATACAAGTAACAGATTTTCAAGTTACCATTCTACAGACAGATGATATTAACAGTCCAAATAAAATACTAGCTCGTGTATTAACCTCCGATGCCAGGAGACAATTGGTGTACACAGTCTGACGAAACAAACTGAAAGGGCATAGGGGTATATTTCTATAATCTTAGTGCACATGTTTGGAGTTCATCTTTTCAAAAAACCAAACCAACCAACCAAAAAAAAAAAAAAGAAAGAAAGAAAAAAAAACCCAACACTCAGGCAAATTATGTCTAAGTGTCTAGCCTCAGAGCATGATTATTGCAGCTACTGACATCGGTATAATCAGAAACTCTCATTGTCTTTCTTAAAATTCTGCTCAATTAAGCTACTAATCCCTCAAAACTGTCACTTACATTCAGTAGTGGCCAGTATCAGTTGTACATAATATTGTATCTCTGGGCATATATTTAAGGCATAAAACATACAAAGGAAGAACAGAAAAAAAGAATGGCGAATGTGTTTAAAAATAAGTGATTAATATTTCCAGAGTATTTTCTTTTCCAGATCTGTATTTTACTTCCATAATACTCTTTACCCTAAATTTTGACCAAGTAGAAAATCTTCTAAAAAGATTCTTCTCTTGGGGCTTTGCAAAAATTATGAGCTTTGCTCATTCTTATATCTTTCCCCAAGCCAATAATAGTATTAGTATAATTTGATAGTTAATAAGAACAAAGATCCTGATTTTTAAATGGGTGACACAATCCATCTTCTAGGCTTTAGTGAAGATGATGCTGTTTTTCTTTTATCTAAACTGGCAGCACCAAACTTGGAGGAGAATGTATTAGAGGAAGGCATACTTTTTTGACTCATAACAGTTGATTTATTGCAGGAAATTTTGTAATTTTTTTAAAAAGCATAGCATTTCTAAACCACAAGTTTAAGATGAAGCTGGTTTAGGAATGACTATAAACCAAGTTATGAAATTCATCATAATTCAAACTATTTTTCAGAGAAAGGATCTGATTCAAAAATTTGCAAATATTTTTAATGATGGAGTCTTAATCAAAAAATGGTAACAACAGCCCCGACTGGGCTCCTTTCTTTATTCCTGAGTCTGTTTTCTCAGTAGATGGTCACGGTTAACACCAACTGGTGACAGTTACCACCCATGTGTTGGCAACTGACTTTGTTTTCTTTTCAGATGTTTAATCATCTTAGTTCAATGGAGGAAAAAGGATGTGTATGTGACTTCACATTCATTAAGGATTTGTATATTTTTCTCATTTAACCTCCAAACTTTCCTCCCCTTACTGTCCCACCCTATAAAATACATTTATTCATTAAATCTGGAATACCTTAGGGTTTTTTTCTCTCTGGTTCATCTCCATTTTGTTCTTTTCCACATTTTTTATTTACTGAACACTACAATATTGCAACTTTTTTTTTTTGAGACAGAGTCTCACTTTGTCACCCTCGGTAGAGTGCCATGTCTTCACAGCTCACAGCAACCTCCACCTCCTAGGCTTAGGCGATTCTCCTGTCTCAGTCTCCCGAATAACTGGGAATACAGGCGTCCGCCACAACGCCCGGCTCTTTTTTTTTTTTTTTTTTTTTTTTTTGTCGCCCTTGGTAGAGTGCGGTGGCATCACAGCTCCCAGCAACCTCAAACTCTTGGGCTTAAGCAATTCTCTTGCCTCAGTCTCCCAAGTAGCTGGGACTACAGACACCTGCCACACGCCCAGTTGTTTTTTGGTTGTAGTTGTAGTTGTCATTGTTGTTTAGCAAGCCTGGACTGGGTTAGAACCCTCCAGCCCCAGTGTATGTGGCTGGCACTCTAGCCACTGGAGCTATAGATGCCAAGCCAGATATTGCAACTTTAATAAGACCAGTGCCAAAGTATATATTCTATTTGTTGAAAACTTTTAAAAATGTCTTTTCTGGGCATGGTTGCTCCCAGCACTTTGGGAGGCAGAGGTGGAGGACTGCTTAAGGCCAGAAGTTCAAGAACAGCTGGAGCAACATAGCAAGACCCCATCTCTTACAAAAGATTTAAAAAGAAAATTAGCTGTGGAGAAAAGGGTGGCATATACCTATAGTCCCAGCTACTGAGGAGGCTGAGGCAGAAGGACTGTGTCCACCCCTGAAGTTTGAAGTTATAAGTGAGCTATAATGATGCCAATACACTCTAGCCCAGGCAGCAAAGTGAGAATTCGTCTCAAAAAAAGAAGAAAACCTTTAGAGAATTAGTCACATAAAAGTGGTAGAAAATTTTCTACCTACTAAAGTTTCAGAATTGATACACACCTATTAAAATCTAGAGTTCTCAGGTTTATCTTGTCCAAGAAAGTTATCCTGCCCAATCTCTACTCCTGGTACAATAAAAAATCAAACAAAAAAAAGCTGCTAAAATTGAAAGGAAATGCACACAGGTGAGGTAAAACAAGACTATGCGTCCATTAAGGAAAAAAAAAGGGGGGGCGTGGCATTGTGGCTCAAAGGAGTAAGGCTCCAGCCCCATATGCCAGAGGTGGCGGGTTCAAACACCCAGCCCCGGCCAGAAACTGCAAAATAAACAAACAAACAAACAAACAAACAAATAAATATTTTTAAAAAGAACCAAAGCTAAAAAAAAAAAAAAAAGACTACCTCTCTCTCTCTCCCCTCCTTAACATTAACATTCCTCAATGTCTCAATTACCAGCGATAGGGAAGCTGAAGGACCATCGATTTTATTTTTTTGGCAACCAACTACTAGGAGAGTAATTTGGTACTTACAGCATCCACACACTGAGGTCCCAGCTCTCTCTTTGAGACACCTGGAATAAGTTTGTTATCACTTTCAAACGACCGCTCTCCAAATCTCTAACGTCCAGTTACTTTCTTCCTCTGACTTCACTACTTTAAAGTGAATGGACCATTTCTCTAAGTCAGTTATGTTTTTAAATTCAGCGAGATTTTTACCTTAAAAAAGTGATACACAAAAGCAACGATGTCATAGCAGACAAAAACGGAGGGCACAGTTGCAGCCACACTTGGGGAGGTTTCACACACTCAGTGTAGGGATGGCCAGAGACACATCACAATCCCGGTCACCAGTCAAGACGTACCCTGTTCATTAATTCTCTCTACATTACCACAACCATGCCTGGAGTGGCCTGGAGTGATCTGACCAGTGAGAAGCAGAACTCTGTGTTGACGTCCCCCCTTCCTAGTACTATTTAAGAGGTGTCAGTTTCATCATGAGTGGCCCCATTCATTAGTGGCTTAGTCACTTGACTCTGTAACTGTGGTGCCAAGGTAAGAAGCTGCCATTCTAAAGTTGTATAACTGACTTTACAAGTCCCTCATGTGGCGTTTCATATTTAACTGTCAAATTCAGATTATCCATTTCAGAGGAAATTAACTAGAAAGATGCCTCAAAGAAACAGCTACATAAAACTTTCTAGGTTTTATTTATTCAATCAGATTGCCTCTTTTAAATCTGAGGTCTAAAATGGGACAACAGTCCTTTGGCTGAAAGCTTGAGACAGTAATTTGTAGTAAATTGACCTTGACTAAAACAACACAGCACATTCACAATTATACGCAAAATAGTTTGTACAGTTAGAGCCTTATGTATGACCTGTAGGATACACTAAGTAATTTTAAGTACATATAATATTAAAATGACTAACATTTTTTTTTTGCAGACTTATAAAAAGTTTATTTTTCCAGCCATTTAAAAGCCTTTTGATCAAATATAAAGATACATTAGGTATACTTATTTAATACTTAAATATAGGTTGGAATATACGTATAATAATTGATGCTACATAATAATTGCTCATTCTATGATATGGGAAAAATTAACACAACAAAATAAAGTACAAGTCTCTTTCTTCCTAATCACCTGCCTACCAGAACTATGATGTGTTCTAGGTTAGAAAGTACATTATTCAGGCCAGATTGTACTTTTAGACATATTTCCTCTTTTAGCTGCTGATGTCTCATAAATATCGGAATAACACTTAGCTTTGAAACAATCTGCTGATATCACTGATGTTTCAGGAGAGAAGGGAGGCTCCTCCCTCAGTGCTCATGAGTAAGACTGTGTGGAAACAGGCTCCGGGTTGCTTAGGAATTTATTGGCTCTCGGCTGTAGGCTTCCCACTCTACTCAAAGCCATAACCCTCTGCTATTCGAGATATCATTCATCTTCAGAGTCATGGAGAGGTTATTATTTGAAACACTTTTTAGAGATTCTTATCAAGTGAAAA
This sequence comes from Perodicticus potto, assembly GCA_963574655.1. NCBI lineage: Eukaryota > Metazoa > Chordata > Mammalia > Primates > Lorisidae > Perodicticus > Perodicticus potto. The sequence continues at coordinate 17,673 of CAUYRH010026065.1, forward strand.
AATAGCCAGAGTAACAGTCTAACGGAAAATTTAAATATTCATATACTTCAACAACTTCTTTGGTCACTTTTTAAACATCGCTTTTTCTAAAAAAACCCAAAAAACTTAGAAAGTTCATCAGCGTTTTTTGTTTTGTTTTTTTTTGCAGATTATCAAAGTAACACACGATCACTATAACAAGGCCAAAAATTCAGAGGCGTATAATGTTCCATCATCTTCCCCCCTTTCTGCAAACTACACCTCTGAGATAACCCATTTTGGAATTCAGGTGTATGTCATTCCATGTTTTATTAATATGTTTATAGAGTCTTATACAATCATATACACACAATTCGTGCCAGTTGTGTAATACTATCTATTATAGATCTAAGATAATTTGATATTGCTCCATGACTTGCTTTTTAATTTAACATTATTACCACAGACAGCTTAGCAAGCCAGTATTCATAGTCCAATCACGATATCTTGAAAGGCTACATGGTATTTCTTGGTATGAATATAAAATAATTTATATATTCCCCTGTTCTTCAACAATTAGTCACTTCTGATTGTTTGCTATTTCAATGCTACAGTTCACATAGTGGGACATATTTATTACGTGTTTATATTTATATAAATGCCTACACATGGGAGTGACATCCCAAAGAGTACACACCTTCTTAATTTTTAAAACATTTTACCCAATTACTTTCCCAAAAGATAAAGCCAACATTGCTACTGTTCTCAACAGGTCTGATAATACTGGACGTCCACCAAATCTTCTAGATGTTGTCAAGCCAGTGGGTAAAATACAGTCACATTTTGTTGTTTTAATGTGCACTTTTCTAGCACTCCTTAAATACTCAATTGTTATTGTTTTGTTTTGTTTTAAGACAGAGACTCACTATGTCGCCCTTGGTAGAAGGCTGTGGCGTCACAACTCACAGAAATCTCAAACTCTTGGGCTTAAGCAATGCCCAGCCTCAGCCTCCCAAGTAGCTAGGACTACAGGCACTCACCACTATGCCCAGATATTTTTTTGTTATTGTTGTCATTGTTGTTTAGCAGGCCCGGGCTGTGTTCGCTGTGTTCAGACCCACTAGCCCTGGTGTATGTGGGCCAACGCCCTAACCACTTAGCAACAGGCACTGAGCCTTTGTTGTACTTCTTATTAAAAGTTATATTCATTACTTGTTAAGAGACAGTGAGTTGTTTTTCTACATTACTCTTTAAAATCTGGAAGGGCACAACCTTGGATATTATTTATTCCATGATTGTCCCATGAAAGTACAGATGTTAATTTATCAACTAGAAAACTTAATATTATAATTCTACTATATGGGTTAAACTATATTACCCAAATTGAACCATAGGATTCTAATTTTTAATCATTTTAATTAAGAGTCTGTCTTAACAATCAAAAGAGGTTTGCCACCCCCCAAACTACCTATCATAGTCAAATTTACAAAACATTAATATCAAATGATTAACCAAAATCTATACAGATTATCACTAAGCATGACGTGAAAGAGTGACAGCGGGGCTCACTTTGAATTTGGGGGATGAGGAAGAAATAATTAAACTGAGATCTGAGTGATAAAAAGGATGAGTGTGAACAGATTGGGAAAAACAGGAAACCAGAAAGGCATGGCCAAGGAACAGAAAGGCCACGTGTATCTCGAAAATAGTGAAGGTAGGAGAAAAGAGTAGGACTTTAGAAAGATAGAGTGGAAGGATGAAAGGAGAAGTCGATTTTGGAATAGGAGGTAGAAACCAGAGGTCCTTTTTGCATATGTGAAATTTAAGGCCTGCTACACACATATATCCAAAGGTAGATGAGGATCAGCAATCCAAGAGGTGACTCTAGGGTCCAGGAAGGGACCAGGCTTGACCCTGATCTAGGAGCCATTGGCATCAAGATGCCATTTAAAGACACCGGACTTGAGATCATCTAGGTGTTATTCAGAGAAGTAAAAAAAGGCAATGAATGTGTAAATAGAGCTGTAACATCATAATTAAGCACTAAATGTCTTCAAAAATACAGCATTATTATACTTTGATTTATGCGTAAAACAAGATTTTAAATATTAGATATATCTAAAGTTATAATATGCATTATTTTAATTGGCAGTGAGGTCATTCTAAGGAACCACACACTGATTTATCTTATGAGGCAAAAATTTTATGTTAAAATGCTGACTATAATCCCTAAAATGTTTCAGTGAATTCAGATATTCACATGTTAGGTATTGGTATTTTAAGTTATTCATGATTTAGAAAATATTCAGGCCAGATGAGTGAACACGGAAAACTACCTGTCACAAAATGTAATTTGATGCAAAGAGTTGAGTAATGAAAGAAATACAAAAGAAAATCTTGTGTTGAGAGTCACTTAAAAAATTTAAGTACTTTGATTCCTATGACCCTGAGAATGAACACCTCCTTAAATTTTGTACTCAGGTGCTTCTCTTACCTCAGCATCATCCCAGCCCAGTTGATTCCTTTTAATTAGCCTGGATATATATGTTTCAGTTCACTTATGCAGGTGATTAAAATTCAGGAATGCACACACCCTAATTTAAATGTCGACATCCAAAATAAGAAGTCCCAATTTGAGGTGCTTTGAAGAAGCCTTAAAAATACACAATGCATGGCCTAACAAAAATGAAAGTAAATAGACCTCAACTAATTTTAATCTCATAATTTATCTTCTGTCCCAAAATTGATTCTGGGAAAATCACTTTTTAAAGTTAAGAAATAGTTCAACAGTATATCATAAAATCCAATGTACGTTGAATTTTCCAATCTCTTTTTAAGTTTCTTCCTGGCAATAATTTAGTAATAGAAAGAAAGACTTTATAATGAAAGTCTAACAAGTCACACAAATCACACCAGTTTTGTTTTGAAGTCATTAAAGAAGTACCAGGGATTTTTCCAAGTAGCAAAAACTCTTAAAATACTGGATGGCTTGGAAAAACATGTTTATACATTAAATTCAGGTTGAATTTCTTGATCCATGAATAAACAGTTAAAGAAGATAATCTATTTCCATGGTTCTTTAAATATATTATTCATAATAACACAGATTATAAATCTGAAATGTCTAAATCTTGATTAAATTATAAACTGTAAATACATAAGACTTCAAGGACAATGATTTTCTTGACACTTTAGTTTTACTCTAAAAGAAAATAAACTGAGTAAATAGGTCAGGGTAAAACAAAGAGTAAAACAGAATGGACTTAAAAGAGTTTGCTCAGTGATAAAACTGGATAATGAAAAAAGTTTGCTTTTAAACATAATTCATATTCCCCAGCCTCCAACTGGCTGGTTTACATAATTACCTGTTTATAGAAAATTTAGTTTCAGACAATCAGAAGAGTCTTATGTAAAAGTTAAGGGAAAAAAAGTAATTACAAAAACTGGGTATTTTAATTCCAAAAACACCATAATTATAATTAACTTTTAAAAACCAAGTAAAAAAAAGTTTAAAAGCTTAATTTCCAATTCCTATTTCATATTGCAACAAGCCAATAAAATCAGAATGAATGAAAAGAGCAAAATCTGTACTTTCCATAAATAACTATATGAAACTTGAAAGGGGAACTAAGTGCTGTATATTTATTCAATAGTGTAGGAAACAGCTAGACCTTTTTATAAGCCATTTATGTAGTTATCTCGTCACTCAATATGGGCTAAATAAATAAATAAAAGACAGCAAAGATGAAAGAAATAAACTCATTAGAAAGTAACCCAATGATCAAAGTAATGGTATTCACACAGAATTCAGAAAGAATAGAGCAATCACAGAGAGAAAAAAAAAAAAACCCTTGGATAGAAACAGACAAAAAAAAAAAGGTAACAAATAAAAGGCAGCTTCCTTGATAGCACACTTACGCCACAGATGATGTAATCATTATTAAATCTGGGGTTTGAAAGCGAAAGTCTTACCTGAGTGAGGAACACACATAACCTGGAAGGTAAGTAAGAAGAGAAGACCTGGCTTCCATTTCCAACGGCAGGTCCACACTCCACCTGAATGAAACATCCTGCAGTGAAAGAGAGAAGCAGTAAGGACACTCAACAACATTCAGTAAATTATGAAAAATAATAAAAAGTGTTGGTTTCTAGCATGGCTGGAAAACAGAAACCATTTTCAGTCCTTGCTTCCAAATAAAGAAGGAACTTAAACAATGATGATCCCATCATCTTCTTCAAGCATTTTAGCAAAAAAATAAAAATAAAAAAATCCATGCATTTCATTTGCTACTTGGTGGCAACTTCCTTATCAGAATGGGTGTAAGAAATGATTTCTGCATAAATATAGGTAAATATTGAGACCATTTGAAAATGTCATTTATTAAAAAATGAAACAATTTCAGCTTAAGCCTCACCAGACCTATGTCCACCTGCATAGCAGGAGGATGTTTGTAGCTAACTTCCCTATAATCTCCTAGAAATTTAGACTTTAAGTAAATTTTTCCATTTAACGTCTACTGCTTTACAAATGGAAATGCAATAGAACTTCCATAGTTGATGACATCTCTACATTGGCCACCTCCTTAAATGGACCTAATTTTCAGAGGCCGGACATGCACCACACGTACATATCAGTATAGCAGTCGAAGTTCCTTATGTTGACCACCTCTCTATGTTGACCAGTTTGTTACAGTCCCTTGGGTAGTCAACTTACAGAGATTCCACTGTACTTAAAATAAAATCAAACTGTCCAAAGTCTCTTCTTTCCCCTAAAATGAAGCATTGAAGCATTAGCATTCTAAAAAGATCAAATTCTTTATATATCAAAATGGCTATCAACATTTTTAAATGGCCAGTAAACAAGTATTATAGAAACTAGTTAATGACATTAGATGGACAGGTGGTGCTTTGAAAACTCTCTAATAATCCTTTCTGCACAACTGTCTCATCTTTAACCTGAAACTTATATTTAATAAAGATTGAGAAGGGAACATCTATATTATACTGGCTCAAAACAATGGTAGGACACATTGCATTGAGTCGGCACCAGCCACAGAGAAAAGCCAGCAAAGGGGAATGCAATTGTAAAAATCAGTAACCAGAAGGGCCATGAATAGACTGGTGATCAGGACAGTCATGAGGCAGGAAGATGGGTGAATAGCCAAAAGAAATCTTCAGGAAATCTTTTTTTTTTTTTTAAGACTTTTTATTTATTTACTTCCTGTTGTTGTTGTTGTTATTGTTGTTGCAGTTGAGCCACAGGCGCCACCTTTTTTTTGAGACAGAGCCTCAAGCTGTCACCATGGGTAGAGCACCATGGCATCACAGCTTACAGCACCCTCCAACTCCTGGGCTCAAGTGATTCTCCTCCCTCCAGCTCCCAAGTAGCTAGGACTACAGGCACCCACCACAATGCCCAGCTTTTTGGTTGCAGCCGTCATTCTTGTTTGGTGGGCCCGGGCTGGATTCGAACCCACCAGCTCAGGTACGTGGCTGGCGCCTTAGCCACTTGAGCCCTAACATCTTCAAAGAAAGAGTTACTTTGCCTATAAATGGTAATTGAGAATCATTTCTAAAAAGAGGGACAACTAATAAGATAGTATAGGGTCCCAGTAATACGTTCTTGAAAGCCTGAAGGTTGCTTACTTGGCTAAAATGTATAATATTAAACAGAAAACCAGAATAGGAGGCAGAGAAATACTTGAATGAGCAAAATTAGACATCAAATAATGCCCAAACTGGCCTCCAGCCTGAAGTCTAAATCTTTCTTTTACTGTAAGAGACCACTTTGTAGGAGAGTAAACCAGCGTTAGAGTCAGGCAGACCTGATTTGCAACCTAGAGGTTACTATGCAAAATATACCTGATCATCCTGTGCCTATTTCTCATCTATAAAATAAGGAACAGCAATGTATCTAGTCCATACAGTTTCTGAATTAAGAAGGATAACGTCTTTTGAGAACAGAGCCTGATACTCAGCAAGTACTCAATAAATATTAGCTATTATTAGTGTTCCTATCATCCTGGGCATTCTCAGACAAGAGTGAGCATTCTTGTCCACAGTAAAATCAAAGGAAAAGACTCAAACAAGAATGGATAATAGGCTTAGTCTCACATGTTAACACTAATCAAGTGTGACTTTATGGATACTTCTGGGACCACCTGGAGATAGAAGTGAAATTGGTTATTTATGTCTTCTACAAATACAGAAATTTTAAGTAGTGTTGGAAAATCTTACCACATTTTCATAGTCACCAAATTAGAAGTTCCAGCATCACGCAGTTCTTCTGATGGAAATTTTAAACTAGGAAAAGGTTAAGACATGAACAGTATTTGTTGTATAGAGGATATGTTTTAAAGAACTTACTGCTAATGAGAAGTTTGTTTTAGTTAGTTAGTAATTATTAATGGACATGAAGTCCAGAACGATACTGACTTACATCCTGTTTCCTCTACTAACTGTGTGGTTTGTGGGGCAAGTTTTTAAAATTCTGAGCCTACTTCCTCTTCTGTAAATAGGCTATTACCCACCAAAAGAACTGGAGATCACAGTGCATGGCCCTTAGTAGGGGCCTTTATAATGGTAGGTGATAAACTTCCATCACAGAAAGTTCATCTATCTGGAAGAATGGGCCTATTTCTGACTGATGCGGTATGAATGAGTATGCTTCTAAAACAAAAACACAATTCTATATCCAAAGAAGTTTAGAGCTGGAAAGACCAAAGATGAAGTTTAACTGAACCTCCTCACTTAACAAAGGAGGAAACTGAGGTCCACCAAAAGAAAGGGGCAGACATCAAACCTGGCTGACAGCTTTACAGATATTAACAGAAGGCAGGGTCCACTTAAGAGAACTCCTAGATTCTTACTCTTTTTGTCATTTGATAAATCCCCTTTATCACTATGTGAGCAGTGGTCTTCTCTTGAATTCTTGTAATCTCTATGTAATACTCAGAGATGCATGCTCTTCTACTTGGCTACACTCAATACTGGTTTAATGTACTCACACAACTTCTCCTTTGTTATAAAAGGTTCTGACATTTAGGGACTCCATATTCAATCTTGAAATCACTTTACCAAAGGTAGCTGCAAGAGACAACCCTGGCCTGATACATTCCAGGGCTCAAGACTCTATCACTTCAGACAGAAAAGAAGCCCAGGACAAGGCAAGCACTTATACTCAAACACAAACCATATGACATGCCAACATTCATGCACTTTACTGTGTACTAAAGGCCAGAAACAAATATATTAAGAATAGAACAGAGGAAGGAAAGTACTGTGTGTCTTCTCAGGGGATCACTTAGCAAAGACACATCCCTGAGGTTTAAATAACTTTCTCACAAGAATGGAAAATCCCAAACAGGGTTACTAAGGTTTAGGAACTACCAAAAAAAAAAAAAAAAAATAGTCTTGTACCATTTTGATTATGGCCTCAAATTTCACTTAACAAGAACAGAAACATTTTTAAGTAAAAGAGAGTCATAGTCTTCTGTCTCTGGAAATTTAAAATTCATGCAACATAACCTATCCTCTCACAGGTGAAAAAACTACTAAACTCCTTGGCCAAGGTTACATAATCAATGGTGGCTCCCAACACAGCTGCCCTTCCTGAGGACCAAGCTGACTCATTGGGAACCTGTTCCTCTTTCTAATCTGTAAAACTACAAAATACAATATGCTTGAATCTTATTTCAGGAAGCTTTAAAACTTAACCTTTTTATAGGAATTGTTTTAAATGTGAATATCACCCTGCATCACTGAAATAATGAGAAACCTACCATTTTCCACCTCTCTACTCCTACTGGTTTTCCCAAAGTCGCAATTTAGAAAAATTAGTAAAGACATTTTGAAATTAGTAGAGAAATTGATAAGACACTAATTCTATCAATACTTCCCAAAGTTAGAATTAACTTCTTTCCCCACATACTAATTCTGTTTCCATGGCAAATCTTTTCATGAAGAGGTTTGGGAGTGGCAGAGAAGAATATCTAATTCTTTCACACTAAAAAGAATTAAGGTTTAATTCAATTCTGCTTATAAGAGTGTTTCTTTTCTGGATAAAGATCACGTTCCTGAGACAAAGCAATATATAAAAACGACAGTGCTATTTTCTTCTATTACTCAATTTATGGTCTTTCATTAAGCTGGGTTCACCTTCACTTTAAAAAGACCAATTTAGTCTTCAGATCTGCACAAATCTTAACCCTTACTTGAACAGCAACATGCACAACTGGCTTATCCCTTAGGACAGATTAAAAGTCAATCTTGGGAATTACACATCCATGTATACACCATGAATGACACTCAGGAAATCTGAAAAAGAGGTAGATTATATTGATATCCTGGTTTTGATAGTGTACTACACTTTTGCAAAAATGTTACATTGGGGAAACTGGAAGCTAGATCTCTCTGTATCTTTTTTCAACTGTATTTGAGTGACTATCTTCAAAATTTCAATTAAAGAAAGCAAAGCCTAAAGTCCTAATGTATACAATTATTATCAGACGGTTCAAAAAACAATTACTTGTGTATGTGTGTGCAGTAGACAGTGGTGGGAAGGAGTAAAGGAAATGATAAAACAAATAGGAGTCAATATTCACAGTGGGTGATAACTGGGTAAAGGGCATGCAAGCATTCTTTGGTATTATTTTTATTCTTGCAAACTGCCAGATTTCAAATTATTTCTAAATAAGTTAAATACATGCACACTTACACTGACGTGTGTCCCTGTTTTTATTCCTTAACTCTCTCATCATTATTGAGTATTACTGCTTTGATCATTACCAGTTTGACAGAAGTAGAGTCTCATTTGGATTTCCATTAATTAAACTGACAGGTTCATGTCATCTATATAGTTTCCCTACTACAAGATAAATACTTTTTCCTACTTATTTGTAATGTCTTTAAGCAATTCTATATTAAATCTATTAAGCCCTTGTTACATTTGCTATGTTTTAAATAAATGAATCATGAGGTTTTTTTCAAGGCATTCCAAAAATTTCCATTTTAAGTAATGCTTTAGGAAGGAGAGTAAGACGGTACTCCGGTAGCCAGGCTGAAGTTGGACTGGCATTTTTACTTGGTACTGATATATCCTCTAAATGGATATATCAGTCAACCAACATGCACTATAATGTCATCCAACTAGAAATGAAAATTAAAAGTCTTTGCCCACACATACCACACACATTGAACAAAGCCTTTTTCTCTTTAGTGTAAATTCTGAGCAGTCTGTAGAAACTTTTAATCATACCATCAGAAATGTAAACTCCGTAAAATAGATGGGCAGTTAGAAAAATGGTCAGGTTTAATGAAGCATCTGTTAGTTCATTTTTAATATATAAACTGATTCTCTTTCATATCGTTATTTCCAGAAATCAGAGTGACGTGTCCAGTTAGGCTGTAAAACTACAGGCTTCTAATATTTCCCATAAGCCAGCAGACAATAGCCTCATTCACCATTGACAGTGGAAAAGCACAATGTCATGTAATTTATATAAGCCATAAATGGAACAGTAGTTTCATGCAGCAAGAGACCAATTAATGCAAGTCTTACTAACGCTATAAAATGTCTTAGGGTACGAAAAATATGTAGTCACTAATATAAATATATTCATAAAGTCTACAACATCAGAATAGTATCTAAATGTTCTTTCTCCACAAGTAGGCAAAAAATGAACTCAAATAATTTGCAAATTTCAATCTCTCAAGATTTAGAAAAATAAAACGGTTTATGTTCCCCATTAACATTTTTAAACAAAATCGTAGGAATATTTATCTTGGGAAAGGTGCCATTTTTTCCCCATATCTCCTAACATACCAATATCTAAAAAGTATCAGAACATCTTAAACCATTCCAAATGAACTATTAACAGAATAGGGGGGAAAATATAGTTATAATCTGGTAATAAATGAAAAAGCCTTCAGTCAAAATACATGAATTAAAAACTCAAATCAAGGCATGAAACTCTATTTTCTACATGATCTAACACTCACGCTTTACACTATGACATGATTTTTTAATGAGGAATTCAAGTGGACTATATAACAGTTTCATAATCAGGATATTTTTACATTACCTGTTGATCAGTTTTTATATTTAAAACTGGCATTCACATTTTTAGATGTCACATGCTTTTTTTCTCATCAGACAGTAATATTTAGGAAAGCTGAAAGGAAGCTGGACTACATCTACTGTTGAAAAACCCTACAATATTTTCTGGAGTAACTGAAGTTGAAAACAAACTCGTATTCATTTGAAACGTGTCGCCTGCATATGAGAACAAGTCTTATGTGAAACTGTTGGCTGTATTCCAAAATAAATTCTTTCAAGTTATAGCTGGCTGATTCCACTGGCATAAATGAAGCTGTACAATTCACAGGTGTGAAATTCTGTCACTATTTCACATGCAGTTTAAGTAAAAATTAGTTTATTTCTAATTACACCGCAGGCTAAAAGATGCAGAGATGCAGAGTACTAGGCTTGGGGGTACTACCCTTTCTCCTATTTTATAAACGTGTGTTGTGGAGGCGGGGAAGGGGGAGAAGGATGGAGCTAGGAAGGGAAGCACAGGATCTAAGGAAAGGGCAGGTCTTTTTCCAGCTATTAAACTGAAAGAAAATGTATGTGAAGCCAGATAAAGGACCCAGGAGTTGAGGAAGGGTGGTGATCCATTTCTAGAAACTCTTGCTCATTAGTTGGTAGAAGTGGTAAAGTGTCTGTCAGAGTGTCTGCCCAAGATTAAATAAAACACCAGAAGGAAAATTACACGTTACAAGAAAAAGTAACTTCTCAGGTGGCCACAAAAATAAGCTTGGTCCCTGTGAGTCCAATCTTCCTTTTTCCATTCCGGAAGGCCAGCGGTGCTTGGCCACCCTTCCGCGGGGTCCCTCTGTGGCACCTCACCGTCTCGAAGGCGAATCCATAGAAGCAAAACCTCTGAGGTTCCCCAAACTTCCCACTTAACAATTTTGCAGAAGTCCCCTTGTAGGTCCTATCACGGTAAACGGCGTAACTCTCAATTACTTTTTAATCTACAAAGTACACTCAGAACATTTTTTCTGCGCGCTTAGAAAGAAGAAATCAAATATCCCAAAGATCCAAGAATAACTTCTGCAGTCAGTGGTGACAATGTGTCAAGTCAACATTCCCTCCGCATACCAGTACCTTCCAGGCTCCCAGGTGTCGATCCGGAGAGCGCTTTCTTGGCAGGCAGGGCCCCAGGACTGAGTGCGGGGCCGGTTATGCCTTGTTTAATTTGAATCGAAAACACGTTTTCCCCATTCTTGAAGCCCTGCCCTTTTTATTATGCTTTCCACCGCCCAAATGGGAGGTTTACCTCGCTGGAGGAAAAAAAAAAAAAAAAACAGGCAGCCGCGCACACATGTCACAGCTTCGTTTGGAGCGTTTGGCAGCATCCACTGCGCCTCCAGGGGTAAACCGAAGACAAACCGGTTTACTCCGTCTGCGCACGTGAAGTCCTTACAAAATCATCGGGGTCGGGGGGCTAGGGAGAGGGAGTGGGCACAATAAAGACGCGAAATGGGAAGGAATTCTGAGCTGCAGGTGAGACTTACATGTTGACATCACCGCGCTGAGGTCCCCCGAAGCCGCACCGTCATGCCCCCACTGTCCCCGGCTCTGCTGCTGTGGGCTCCGGCCCTGGCACGTCTGGCACCCGGGCGCGCGCCGCGGTCGGCCCCCGCCTCACCTCCTTTCCGGAGGGTTCATCAGGGCTCCCCGCCCGCGCGCAGGGTGGCGCAAGGTGGACCCGGGGCGCGGCGGAGTTCAAGTTCCGCTCCCGTGGGCGAGGGGGCGGGCAGGTGGGCGGCGCGTCCCTCCTTTCGGAGAAGTTGGGGAGAGTCGGCGCTCGGGGCCGCCCGCGGGCTGGCGCTGGGGTGCTTCGGCCCGGGGCGGGTGGGGCTGAGGGAGCAGGGGTGCGACTCGCGGGTCCTCGCCCTCGCTGGCGTGAGGCGGGACTCGGCCGGCCCCGGGGTGGCCCCGGCTTCTCCCCCGACCCGCCCCCGACCCCACCGCGGCCTCGGGCCGTTCTCCCCAGGCCTGCACGGTCCGCGCCCCGGCCGGAGCGGGGGGCTCAGGTGCGGCCGTCCCGGCGGCGCGGCCCTCGGGCTGCCCTGGACGCTGCGCTCCGCCGCGGGGCGGTCCACCCACGATCTAACCCGAAGGCAGAAAGAAGTCGCCCCGTGGGGCGGGGCGGGCCGGGAGCGAGGAGAAAGTGGTGGGGCCGCGGCGGGGTGGGAGGTGGGCGGCCTGCCGGGCGGGGCGGCCACGAGGCAGAGCGGGGGTCTCGGGAGACCCTCGGGGAAAGAAGTGAACAGGGGGACGCGGGCGACCCTGTGGCAGCGCCTCCCCGCCTCGGCGGTGCCGGGCACCCCGGACCCGGTGCGGAGCCCCTGGGCCAAGCTCCCGGCGCTTGGCTTTGCTTCTCTTTACTCTTCTCACTCTTTCCTTCTCTTTTCTGTGTTTCTACGCAGTCGCTCGCTGAAAACATGGAAGGGATATTAACAGGAGGCTGGCAAGATGTTCACACATGGTTCTATTGAGCGAGATTGACTTGCTAAGGCAAATTCAGCCACTCACTGGGGAAGTCCGCGGCGGGCTCCCTAGAGCCGCTGGAAAGTAGCCGCCTGGAAAAGGGATCTGGACACACCTCCTTGGAGAAGAGGGAAGAAGGGCTCACTCTTAGAAAGACGTTCCCTTCCCATTGTGTACAGTCAGAGTTAATCCAGGAGCAAACCGTTTGATGTCCGAGCTGTACGTGTACCCAGAGCCGGAACAGCCCCGTTTGCTGAGCGCACGCACACAGACACACAAACACACACACGCCCTGGGCGCACACCCGAGCGAAATACAAATGATTTGACGCTGACTAGTTTATGATTGAGAACAGTTGGGATGGGGGGAGAGGGAGAGCAGGACTTACGCACAGTCACAGGCAGAAAGGAAGCTGGAAGGCTGCCCTCCAATCCAGAGTTCTCAGCATCCAGGGTGTGTTCTACTTATGACTCTTATCAGATCAGTATTTATTTTGATGAATAAACAGTATGATTAATAGAGACACTGGATTGTAATATTTAAGGGAAGCTGAAGTTCCCCTGCCCAACCTTCACTTATGCAGGTAGGGAATGAGGCTCTAAGACAGAGGTCCGCGCAAACTAGCTAAAGATGACCCGGAGCTTGGACAGGGTCGCCAAATTCCCAGTCAGCTTCTTTTACACCAGCTTGTCCCCAAGAAAATTAAATTCCACTCATTGAATTTTTTTTTTAAGCAATAGCATTTATCATTTCAGTTTTGTGGGTCAGGAATCTGGGTGCATCTAGCTCGGTGTCTCTCACAAGACCGCAGTTGAAGGGGTGGCTCAGGCTGTGGTGTGATCTGAAGGCTTGACTGGGAAGAGATCTACTCTTGAGATCACACAGGTAGAATTTTAAAGCTAGAAGAAATCAGGAAGCACACGGACAAACAAGGAACTATAGAGGAGTGCATTAGCCACTGTTCTCCAGAAAAAAAAAAGACTCAACCGGATAATCAGTATGTATATGTACATAGATTTTATTTGTAAGGACTTAAGGCACAAAATTGTGGAGGTACTAGTTCAAAACCTGCAGGGTGGGCTGGCAGGCTGGTGACTCAGGGAAGAATTGTAACCTGAGCCTAAGGAAGTGTACTTCTTGCTTGGAATGTGTCAGTCTTTGTTCTGTTAAGGCCTTCAGCTGATTGAATGAGACCCACTCACATTCTGGAAAATAATCTATTCAATGTTCAGCTGATTTTTTTTTTCTTTTTGAGACAGAATGTCAAGCTCTCACCCTGGGTAGAGGGCCATGGAGTCACAGCTCACAGCAACCTCAAACTGTTAGGCTTACTCAGTTCTCTTGCCTCAGCCACCCAAGTAGCTGGGACTACAGGCGCCTGCCACAATGCCCGACTATTTTTCTGTTGCAGTTGTCATTGTTGCTTAGCTGGCCCGGGGCTGGGTTAGAACCCGCCAGCCTCAGTGTATTTGACAGGCGCCATAACCACTGCGCTACCGGCGCAGAGCCAACGTCAACTGACTTTTTAAAGTAGTTTTTATTAAGATTTTTCTTAAATTTATTTTTATGATTAAGTGACAAATGATGATTATATGTATTTGTGGGGTACATGGTGTTTTAATGTATGTAATAAAATGTGGACCGATTGCATTAAGCTAATTAACATATTCATCACCTCACATATTTCTCCATATTTCTCATAGGGGTGAGAACATTTGAACTTTGCTCTCAGCAGCTTTCTAGTATACAAGGCATTGTTATTAACTATAGTCACTAGGCTATGCAAAAGGTTTCAGAATCTTATTGCTCCTATGAACTGAACCTGTATCCTTTAACCAACATCTTCCCATTCCTACTCTCCCCCACCCAGCCTCTAATTAACACTATTCTACTCACTACCTCTATGAGTTGGAGTATTTTAGACTCCACATGTAAGTGAGATCATGCAGTATGTAGTATTTTCCCTGCTGTCCATCAATGTGTGAATGAATAAAGAAAATACAGTATATACAGGGAGGATATAGAGTTCATGGGCAGTTTAAATAGCTGTAATTTTATGGCCACCCTGCATATACAATGGACGGCGATTCAGCCTTAAAGAAGAGGGAAATTCTGTCATTTGTGGCAACATTGGTGAATCTGGAGGATATAATGCAAAGTCCATTGGTTAAAATGTTAATCTCATCCAAAAATCACCTTCACAGAAACATCCAGAATAATGACCAAATATCTGGTCACCCTGGCCAACCCATGCTGATGCGTCAAATTAACCATCACATTAACCAAACAGATTGACATGTATCAGAACTCAGAAGAGTAGTTATGTGTATGTGCTATTATATGTTACAATGTTCATATTTTTTACTTAATATTTCTATATAATGATATGAATCATAGCTTAAATATTGTATTTCACTGGGTCAGTGCCTGTCATTGGTCAGTATGTTAGTAACATCTGTGTATTTTAAAAGTTCTGCCCTCGGCTTGGCGCCTGTGGCCCTGCGGCCAGCCACATACACTGGAGCTGGTGGGTTCGAATTCAGTCTGGGCCTGCCAAACAACAATGACAACTACAACCAAAAAAAATAGCCGGGCTTTGTTGCGGGGGCCTGTAGTCCCAGCTACTTGGGAGGTTGAGGCAAGAGAATCGCTTAAGCCCAAGAGTTTCAAGTTGCTGTAAACTGTGATGCCACAGCACTCTACCAAGGGTGACATAGAGAGACTCTGTCTCAAAAAAAAAAAAAAAAAAAAAGGTTCTGCCCTTAAAGGGTTTTTTTCTTTGAAAGAGCCTATTAGGGAAATGGAGTGTATAATGGAATGTTCATGGTTTTATAATGCAACAGACTTGGGTTTTAAACTTGACCCTGCAGTTTCGCAGCACTGTGAATTCTGGTCATTTACTATGTAAACTATGTAAGCCTGACTTGTAAAATAAGAATAACAATACTTACGATGTTTAAGTCAGCTGGTAGGCAGGTTCAGTGGACCCATTACATAGAGCACTCAGCATGTTTCCTGGAATTTGGTAGTATCAGTTGTCTCCACCTGCCCCTATCTCCTATTATCCTAAAGCTGAAAAGTGCCAGAACCATATTCCTCAACACGTAGGAATTCTCCTGACAACATTCCAGACGAGATGAATATTGAACATCTGTTTTAATCCCTTAACATTGATGAGCCCTCAACTATGAGAAACTTCCTCTTTCTGTTGATTGAATCAAACATTCATGCCTTCAACTTCCATTCAGAACAAGGACATTCTATATTCCACAATAAGCCTTTCAAATATCTGAGGACAGCTATCATCTCTCTCCTCAGCCTTCCCTTATTCAATTTTCACAACCTTAGTTATTTTAACCCTTTAGCGTCTGGATTCTTTCCTGTATACATGGACTTTAAAATGAACTCACAGTGCATTTCAGACTTCAGTCCTGATAGCAGTGGGATCCTTACCATTCCTGAACTGGATATTACTCTTTTGTAAGTAACAGTTAATACTGACTTTTTAAGCAGCCACATAAAATATTTATAGCAGGAACTGTAGTTATAATAAATTGATATTCCACTGTGTGCCAGGGACTATATAAGTTTTATTCCACAAATCAAGTTGTTTAAGAATTACATCTTTAAAAAAAGAAAAGAATTACATCTTAATTTGCAAATATTTTGACACAATTGGAAATTTCTGATTTTATCTCTCATTCTGCCTTAATCAACCTAGTCTTTCCCTTTCACCGGTTTCTTGATTGCCCCAACAGAGAGGATAGAAGAAATGAGGTCTTAAAGGTCTTCCTTGTGTCAGTAGGTATCAACCAGTCTGGCCCCTGGTCATTAGTCATGTCTGTTTTGTCAAAGAAGCTTTTCCAGGCTCTCTCTCGACTCCTCTGATGGCCCCTCACCATCTTCATCAGCCTCATCCCCAAGCAGCCCCCCTCTCTCTGAGGCTTGGCTCCCTCCCCGGGGTCTCTCTCTAAAGGGCAGAGCTCGGGGTCTCTGTTAGAAACCACTCCGCTCCCTGGTCTCACCAACTGCCTCTCCTCCCTCCCTTTCTAATCAGAGAGAAGGGAGACAGGTTTTCTTTTTCTCTTTCTGTGAGCATATAAAAATGCCAGTTTATGTGCCTTGTGAGCCACAGAGCAGGCTTGGAATTTTATTGTAAGATAAATTAGCGAAGGGGATCAGAATATGCCATAATATGCTAGCCGAAGGTAATTAGGAAGCAGCAAACACAGAAAGAGCCCTTTGTTCTCCCCCATATGCGTAGAAGAGGACATAATTCTCCCTTTGTGAAGGTGTTCCTCCTTTTTTCTCTTGCACCAGGAAGAGGAAAACAACTGATATCACTGGAAACAGAAAGTCAGCACCGAGATGGGTCTGCACAAACTTTACTAAAGCACTTACCTTCCCTTAGTTTCCCCTATGTGGTCACTTTCCCACAATGTGTTGCCTTCAGAAGCCTAAACACCTTTTTCTTTGTCCTGTCAATTTTCCACAAATGTCTCTCTCTTTATTAAGATGTTATATATGTAAGCCCCAAATTCTAAACGTTCCCTTAAGTTACTTATCATTGAATTATCTTGCGAATATGCATGTTGCATGTATAAATAAATTATGGGCTTTTTGTGTTGTTGTTTGTGTGGTTAACTAGTCTTCTTAAAGTCTAATTCACAGATCTGAGCCACTGAACCTAAGAGGGTAATGGAAACACCCTAGAGAAGTCACTGGAATTATCCAAATAGACACGAGCATGATCCAACATATATGGAAAATAGAATCTGGAGAGTTCAAAAGTGGGAGCGACGAGAATAGTTTAGCAAGCTGTTGCAAAATCCAGATAAGAATGATGGATGGTGTGAACTAGGGTAGAGCCTTGTGAGCAACAGAAAAGGCTTGGAATTTTATTGCAAGATAAATTGGCGAAGGGGATCAGAATATGCCATAATATGCCACGCCAGCGTAATGATTGTTTTTAGCTGAAGGTAATTAGGGAGCACCAAACACATAAACAGCTCAAAAGTAGGAGCAGTGACAACATTTAGCAGGCTGTTGCATCATCCAGATAAGAGGATGGTGTGAAATGGAAGGAAACGGAAGTGGTGAGAAGTAATTGGATCTGGGATATTTGGAAGGTGATTCATTTATGAGTGGATACTGAGTATGAGACAGCAGAAACAAGGGGGACTCCGGAGTTTTTCACCTATGCAACTGGGTGAATGGAGTTGCTGATAAAAGCTGGAGAAGAGTATGAGAGAAACAGGTTTGGGAAGGAAAGGCAAGATGTCACTGATTCTATACAAGTTTCTGTGATCCGTTTTTTAGAAATCAAAGTGAAGTAGTTTTCTAGGGATTTGTCAGAAAACAGAAATTGTGTTTGTGTGTATGTACATGAAAGAGGGGAAAATAAAATTCTCCAAGGAGGGATCACAAAACTGGAGTAAAAGGAAACACTTTGCGAAGCCAATACAAATATCCTCAATATGAGGGCTCTTGGTAGAGAATTTAATATCAAAGATTTTCTTTTTGCATTTAGAGGGAAAACTCATTACAGACTGGGTGCAGTAACTTACACCTGTAATCTCAGCAGTTTGACAGGCTAAGACGGTAGGCATGCCTGAGACCAAGAGTTGGAGACCAGTCTGGGAAACTTAGCAATATAAAAAAAAAAGAAAAAAAGTAACCAAGCGTATAATGTGCCTATAGTCAGAGTCAGATTTAAATCAAACTATAGGCACATGATACACTTGGTGAGTATATAAAGGGAGGCTAAGGCAAGAGGATCACTCAAACCCAGGAATTTGAGGTTGTAGCAAGCTGTGAGCACAGTCTTTAATGCAAAGGACTTCATGTTATTTTATTTAAAACTATGCAGCAAAGAATACACTTATTTATTTATTTATTTATTTTGAGACAGAGTCTCACTATGTCACTCTTGGTGGAGTGCTGTGGCGTCACAGCTCACAGCAACCTCAAACTCTTGGGCTTAAGTGATTCTCTTGCCTCAGCCCCCCAAGTAGCTGGGACTACAGGCACCCGCCACAATGCCTGGCTATTTTTGGTTACAGTTGTCATTGTTGTTTAGCTGGCCTGGGCTGAATTCAAACACACCAGCCTCAGTGTGGCTGGTGCCATAACCACTGTGTTACGGGCACCGAGCCAGAATATACTATTTGTAGGGTGAACAGGCAACCAATTTTAGATTTTAGACATATTAGAGCACATTTCAATTATTTTCTCAAAAAGGAAATGCAATGGGAATCCATACAGGTATTATCTAGACCAAACTAAACAACCAATATTTAAAATAATAGAAAAATAATCCCGGAGGTTGAGTACCATAGAAAGCACCTCCAAGAAGGTGAAACTTAAGATGAGATCTGACCAAGAAAATGAAGCCATCTATACCTAAATTTAGGATAAGAGCATTCCAAGCAAAGGGGTATACTTGCTACAAAAATCTGAGACAGGAAAACATTTAACATGTTTGAGAGGGGGGAAAGAAGACAAATGTGGCTAGAACACAGGGGGTAATTGGGAGAGAAAAGAAAAGGAGGGCAGGGATATAAACTAATCAGATTACATGGAGTTTTGTAAGTCAAGGTACAGAGCGGAATTTTATTTCAAGGGATTGAAACAGGGGCATGACAATTAGATGTTTGCAGTAGACAGGGGCAATGATGAAAGGATGATGTAATGATTACCTTTATGCATCAACTTAGCAGGCTATCCAAGATGCCAGATATCTAGCCAAATATCATTCTGGATGTTTCTGTGAAGGTGTTCTTTGGATGAGATTAACATTTAAATCGGTGTACTTTGAGTAAAACAGATTGTCCCCTCTAATGTGGGCAAAGCCTTGTTCTGTATGTTGAAGGCCTGAACAGAACAAAAAGACTGGCCTTCCCTGAGCAAGAGAGAAATCTCCAGCAGTCTATCTTTGGACTTCATCTTCAACCAACATCAGGTCTTCCTATTTCTATAGTAAACCGCCTTCAGAAATGAACTGAAATATTAGTTCTTTAGGGTCTCCAGAACACTAGCCTACTCTATAGCTTTCGGGCTTGCTGGCCTTCATACTCACATGAGTCAATTGCTTATAATAAATCCAATATATACACACACACATATACATATACACACTCACACATCCCTTCTCTGGAGAAAACCAGCTAATGTACATGGTGACTCTGTGACCCCCTAGGTAGGTACTACAGGAGTCTTGGGGAGGTGACGGCGACTTGAATTAGGGTGTTAATAAAAGTTGGCCAGGTGTGGTGGCTCACACTTGTAATCCTAACACTTTGGGAGGCCGAGGCGGGTGGATTTCCCTGAGCTCAGAGGTTCGAGACCAACCTGAGCCAGAGTGAGACCCCATCTCTACAAAAACAAAAAGCCAGCCATTATGGCAGGTGCCTGTAGTCCTAGCTACTTGGGAAGCTGAGGCAAGAGAATCGCTTAAGCCTAAGACCTTGAGGTTGCTGTGAGCTGTGATGCTATGGCACTCTACTGAGGGCCATAAAGTGAAACTCTGTCTCAATAAAAAAAAAAAAAAATTAAATAAATAAATAGTAAAGATGGAGAGGGAAGGAGATTCAGGAGAAGAATTGGAAATTGAGGGGTTAGAACTTGTAATGATTTAAATGTGGAAGACTGAGTGCAAGAGAGGGGTCAGGAGGACACCCAGGGTCTAGGCTTTAGCAGCAGCCTGGACAGTGATGGGTAAAAATTAACACTAAAGAATGGGTAGTTCTGAAGGAAAAGGCACATGTTAAATATGAGATGTCCTCCGATGCCTGTGTAGAGACATCGACTAGATACTCGGCACATCCATCTGGAGTTGAAGAGCAGATCTGGTAATCAATAGCAAATAGGTGGCATTTAACGCTCTGAGAATGAGTCGAAATGAGTCAATTTTCAAAACTGCTGAAAAAATAGATCATAAATGTTCTCATTACAAAAAAAATACAAGTACACGAGGTGATGGCTATGTTACTTAGCTTCATAGACTGATTTCACAATGTATGCATAGATAAAGACATTCGTTGTACCCCATAATTACTATCTGTTTAAATTAAAAAAAAATGTACACAGAAGATAAGCAATTGCCCATACTCAACTTTTATAAGAAATTTAGCTCTGAAGAGGAATAGAATGATGAAACACAATGTTCTTAAAAAGGAATATAGTACAAATGTTTCTTCCTTCAAATAGACATGGAAAGTATGCTTGTAGGTTGACAGAAATGATTCAAGAAAGAAGAAACTGGGGCCGGGCATGGTGGCTCACACCTGTAAATCTAGCGTGATTCTGGGAGGTCAAGGTGGATGAATGGCCTGAGCTCAGGAGTTAGAGACCAGCCTGGGCCAGAGTGAGACCCATCTCTAAAAATAGCCAGGCGTTGTGGCAGGCGCCTATAGTCCCAGCTACTCTGGAGGCTGAGGCAAGACAATTGCTTGAGCCCCAGAGTTTGAGGTTGCTGTGAGCTGTGATGCCATGGCACTCTACCCAGGATGACAAAGTGAGACTCTGTCTCAACAAAAAAGAAAAAAAGAAGAAGAAGAAGAAGAATTAAGAAACTGATGACAGTGGGGTGAAGGGAAATTTCAGGAGTAATGTTCTATTTCATCAAGTATTCACTGGCTTTGTTATGAATATAAAAATAATAATCACCTCTAGAGAAGTGAGAGGAAATAAAGGGGAAATCCAGAGTGCACACGAAAGACTTGGTCTCTAGGAGATCCTATCGCATTACCCTAGAATGGTGTCTGCAAGATGTCATTATGCTGAGAGATTACCAGCATCAAGGACGAAGGTGTACACGTGGTGGGATGGATGGGTGTTTACAGTTTATTGAAAATCCTTGATAAAACTGAAGCACTTTTGGGCTTCCTGGGAAAGAGCAAGTGAGCTGGAAGAACAGGAAGTCCATACTACATGTTGGTAAACCTGAGTTCAGATTCTACTCAGTGGCCATTAACTATGACCACTTGTCTCCTGCCCTGATTAAGGATGAATGACTCAGCCAAGAGTGGTGGCACGTGTGCTTAGTCCCAGCTCCTTGGGAGCTTGAGGTGGAAGATCACCTTGCTGGAGCCTAGAAATTCAAATCCAGCCTGGGCAACATAGCCAGACCCCTTCTCTAATTTAAAACACAGTCACTCAGAATGATCTGGGTCATAACCAAAATTCTTTATTGATGATTCATTAAGAGAACTTCCACTAAATTTAGGCTGTCTCAGCTTCCAATGGTGCTGAGCACCAAATGGAAATTTCATCAAGTATTCACTGGTTTTGTTATGAATATAAAAAATAATAATCGCCTTAGTATTTTTTTCTCTTAAAGTTTTTAGAAATAATAAATTTGAACTTTTAGGAACCAAGGGTGGAAAGAATGTACTAGAGGATTTACCACCATAATACAGACGTTTTGATATTCTGTTGTTTGTGGTCACCCTGCCTTCCTCTGGGCCCTGAGGCTGGAAACCAGACACTCTTTGATTTTGTTTCTGCAGAGAATTTTCTCCATGTCCCACCAGGTGGAGAAAGGTGGCTGTCTAACTGGTGTGTGTTGTGGGTGGACCTTGCACCTACTTGCTCCTTTATAGAGATCCATTAGCAGATGTCTACCTTCCCTTGACATCAGAGGAATTTTGTGCCTCCAATTTCTTAGCCCTTTGGGGTGTATGTACATAGTTCTGCTTGCTTGCCTTTGGTTTCCATCTTGGCAAACATTTAGATTTGACTCCTCTCTGCTAAGTCAGTCTCCTTTACTCCACTAGCATCCCAGATTTTCATACTGATCTCAGTGTCAACATATCTCTAGGTAACACTGAAGAGAGAGTTTCTTGGAAGATGGACAAACCCACATGATCATGAAGAAACGGTGTTAAATGAATACTATAATAAATGGTAAAAATGGTCTCGGCGCCCGTAGTATGGTGGTTACGGTGCCAGTCACATACACCGAGGCTGGTGGGTTCGAAACTGTCCCCAGCCTGCTAAACAACAATGACAACTGCAACAAAAAAAATAGCCAGAGTTGTGGCGGGCGCCTGTACTCCCAGCCACTTGGGAGGCTGAGGCAGGAGAATCACTTAAGCCCAAGGGTTGGAGGTTGCTGTGAGCACCTGTTTTTAGAGACGAGGTCTCACTCTGGCTCGGGCTGGTCTTGAACCTGTGAGCTCAGGCAATCCACCCACCTCTGCCTCCCAAGTGCTGGGATTATAGATGTGAGCCAAAAATGATTGTCTGGCCAAGATCCTTATTATTTTGAGCTAATTGCATTACTCTCTGAGATATATAATATTTTTACCATGTCATAGCTTTAGTATTATTATTATTGTTGTTGTTATTTTTAGAGACAGAGTTTCACTTTGTCACCCTAGGTAGAGTGCTGTGGCATCACAGCAACCTCAGCTCTTGGGCTTAGGTGATTCTCTTGCCTCAGCCTCCCAAGTAGCTGGGACTACAGGCGCCTGCCACAACGCCCGGCTATTTTTTGTTGCAGTTTAGCTGGGGCCAGGTTTGAACCCACCACCCTCCGTATATGGAGCCAGTGGCCTACTCACTGAGCCACAGGCATTGCCCCAAGTCATAGCTTTTAATTAAGTGTAATTTCCTAACACTGGTGGAATAAATCTCACATTCTTTATTTAGCACGCCTACATGAAGCAATCTTTTCTCCATCTGAATATCAATGGCATTAATAGCCAGTATTTCTAATACTAGTTTTTAGGGCATAAGCATGACATCCTACTAAATCTTTTTGCAATGCCATTAATTTTTTTTTGAGACAGAGTATCACTATGTCACCCTTGGTGGAGTGCTGTGGCATCACAGCTCACAGCAACCTCAAGCTCTTGGGCTTAAGCGATTCTCTTGCCTCAGCCTCCCACGTAGCTGGAACTACAGGTGCCACCACAACACCCCGCTAATTAAATGATTCTTAAATAACTAAGTCTTGTGCCAAGTTTCTTTTGGCCAGATTATGTAAATCAAACCAAAACAAAAGCAACATAGTGCTCATACTTCCAGAAACACCAATAAATAACACAAAAAATACGACCCAGCAAATGTGTACTGTTTAAAAATTTATTCTGTTAGAGTTTGGAGGAAAAAACTTAGTAGAGGTTCAAATCTGCATATGTGGAGAACTCTGTCAAGTTTTTGAAGGAAAAGTTTAACTTAAGATTTTAAAATCTCTCTTCTGGTCTTGGAGAAGCAAGTTTTATTGTTAGTGAAAATTGTGTGGCTGAGTTGGAACAATTGGAAACAGAGAAAACACAATCCTAAACCAAGAAATATGATGAAAACTGTCAGAAAAAGCAATGAGGAGTGGTCTCTGAGAATAAGAAATTAAGAGGTTTTAGGCCCTGGATCTTATAAGAATGACCCAGTAGAAAAAAGAACATGGTGGAAAAACCACAACTTGAGACCCACAGAAGCAAGGCCTCAGACACAGACAGATTCTACCGCTCACTTATTACATGACCTTGGACAAATATTGGTTTCTCTGAGTCCAATTCCCACCTATAAATTGGAACAATGATGCTCCAGTTTTGTTAAATATTATTATTTTTAAGGAGAGTGCTTGTAAAATGTCTGGAAAAGTTGGAGCTTAAAAATGATAGTAGCTGCTAGTATTAATAACAATTTCAAACTAAAATCAGGTTTTTATATGGAAGAAAAAGGATCTTACATCGAAGAAGATTTGTTAGCAGAATAAATAGCCGAAGTGACTTGTTAATGCATATCATGTTAGATTCCGAGACTCTGTTTCGTATCCGTATGTTCCCATCCTTGAAATAGTTTGTAGCCAGCATTCCTTGAAATTATGGTGTAATAGATTTTGCCGTCTCAGACGTTCATGGTTTGGCTGACCCCCGGTGGAGTAAGGACACAGATCTTGCTCTGTGAAATAAAGGATCAGCTTTTGATAACTTAGTATTTCCATATTTACAGTGCAACTGAGTTTTTAAAGTACCTGCAACCCTAAAGCACAATAATCTTGTGAGCAATGCCATCATCACAAGCAAGCTTTTCTGAGTTCTGTATAAACCTGCCCTGTTTTTGTTTGATGAGAAATTACAAGACTCTTGTTTTCTAAAGTGCCATTCATATACTTGCATTTGTGTTACAAATAATTTTTTGGCAACTTCTTACTGATTTTTACTGAACATACTAACATGCCTTTTCGAATTATAGTTAAACGGGCTTATTGAAGCTTTATTAATTTTTTATGATAGCAAAATGTAGATAACATAAGTTTACCATTTTAATCCTTTTAAGTGTCTGATGCAGTGGCATTAAGAACATTCATATTGTTATCAGCCATCACCACTATCCAGCTCCCTAATTTTTTTATCCTCTTAAACTGAAACTCTATACCCATTAAACAATAACTTCTCACTCTCCCTTCTCTGAGGCCCTGGGATCCTCTATTTGTCTTTCTGTCTCAAGGAATGTGTCTATTATAGCTGCTTCATTTAAGTGGAATCAGCAATATTTGTCCTTTCGTGTCTGGCTTATTTCACTTACCATAATGTCTTCAAGGTTCACCCAGGTCATAGCAGGTATCAGAACATCACTCCTTTTGAAGGTTGTGATACATATATTTTCTAAAGTTTAATTCTCAGAGTTTGGCAGGTATCCTGCTGGAATCACAGCACAATACATTAAAAAATGGCCGGTAAGCCCCCGACTTGTGAAGTAGAGTGAAAGGAGGCAGAGACCAGGATTATTTTTAACATCGGTTTATAACTATTGTGCTTATCTAGCTCCAGATGTGCTACAGGTCAGAGAATTGTGGATGTAGATAGGAATTTCATTATTTCTGGACTTAATTTATATCATTGAAATTTTACTACTTTTTTTTTGAGAACCAAAAAAAATATGCACTCTGAAGGAAAATAGAACAAATTCAACCTCCCTTCCTCCACCGTTTTTCAGATTTCCTTTGGCCAACATTAAATATTTGACCAAAAGAACAAAAAAATGATTGGAATGATTACAATGCTTACCTGGTAAATGAGAGAGAGCAATGTAAATTCTGCAGGGTTAATGGGAAGGAAAATCTTATTTTTAACAAAAACTTTTACATCGTAGACTATTTTAATATGCCACAGAATGAATAATTATGTTTAAAAAGTGGTAATAAAATTAACAGAGACAAGAAGGAGGTGTCTGTCATGAAAGCCAGAATTGAAAACTTCTTTTGAAGTTATAAAATACCATTAATCTTTGAGCGAAGTAAAAACAATCCTCCCTCTATTCTCACACAGACAGCTGCTAATAGTCAGGTAGTTTCAGGAAAAAAAATGTTTTCACGTTTTCCAAACCGGTTCAACCAATAAAATATTTTTTAAAATAATGTCATGAAAATGTTTTTATCAGTGTATTAAACAGTCCCCATAATATTTTTTGCTTAATGATTTCTGTACCATGTAAAGTAATTTTATACTCTGTTTCTCATTGCTCATTCTAAAAATCATGGTTGGTATTAAAGAAATCATCATTCATGCCACAAAGGGTTTTTTTTGTTGTTGTTTTATCAGCATGCCCAACTTAATATCGCTAATGTTTAAATGCCAAATACCCTCATGATCTATGAATTTGGCTTGTATATTTCCATTCAGTATGGCTCTAGAGAACTATCATTCTATTCCTGGTGGACATTGTTTGGTCTTTAGTCTTTTTTGTCATTTTTTTGCACAGTTAACACACTACGTTGTCATATTCTCTAAGGACTAGATTCATGTAACATACTTGACGAATAAGGCTACCATCTCTTAAAGCAGAGGTTTCTAAGTTTTTTAGCACAAGGGATTTTTTCATGGAAAAAATTTCTCCATGGACTGGGGAAGGAGGGAAGGATAATTTCAGGGTGATCCAAGGTTACAGGCCAGCTCCAGGTTACACATGAGATAGGATCTATAGCTTTGTCTTTAAGATGAACTTGTATATATACAAGTTTTAAGAAGCACCTTTACTTATTACCTATAATAGCCTCCATTCATAAGTGTGAGTCATATGTCAGTTGGATGTTTGTAACTCAGGGACTTGCTATATTAGCCTTTGTTCATAAGTGTGAGTTGTATATAAGTCACATGTTTGTAACTTGGGGACTGGCTATATTGTGTACTTTATTCCTATTGTTATTACATTGTAATATATAATGGAATAATTATACAACTGGTCATAATGCAGAATCAGCAGGAGCCTTGAACTTGTTTTCCTGCAACTAGACAGACCCATCTGGGGGTGTTGGGGGACAGTGACACCCAAAGTGTGATGTTTATGTTAGTGTATTCTGTAATCTCATTTTGGTCGCTGTCACTGCAGAAACCCCTGCTTCACAAAGATGGGATGTTGGAAATGGAAGCAGGCTTTTCAGGGCTTCTGAGGCAATCTCAGGATCCTCCGTCTTGACTTTAG
This sequence comes from Perodicticus potto, assembly GCA_963574655.1. Lineage (NCBI taxonomy): Eukaryota > Metazoa > Chordata > Mammalia > Primates > Lorisidae > Perodicticus > Perodicticus potto. Next base: position 44,620 of record CAUYRH010026065.1, read on the forward strand.
TCCAGAATGTATGGGGCAATTTGAAGTTGTCTCAGGCATATTTTTGAAGCCACCATCATTTGAGATTTCAAGCAGTTGATCCTCTTCTAAAAAGAACAAAGTTGATTCACCTAGCTTATTCACAAATGGGTTGCAGATCCATTCTTTCCCAGTTCAGGGGGGTCTGTTGTAGCTGGGAAGTGATGCTCAAACTCTTTTGAAAGCTAAGATAGTGACCATGCACCAGCGGGGAGAAAGAAGGCCATGGCTCAGCCTCTTTCAAAATCCCTGCTAATGTTTGAAACATGTCACAAATCCCAATGTTCACTTTTTGCCCTCATCATTCCAGTTTGGCTTTTAGTCTTTAATGGGCTTTTTAACTTCACAGTTGTCATTCTCCCTGGAAGTGACAGATTCTGCGTTCATTGAGCAGGGTAAATATGTGACACAAGTAAGCAGGTTTTGCAAATCATTCTGTGTCAAATATGCTGCCAGTGTTGCTGGCTCTTCTAAAAGATCTCTCTGGAGCAGCTCTCATAACTCAAAAACTCTGGCCAGTAGAAAGCCGTCTCACTTCTGTATGTGAGAAGACACATGCTCTGTGTCCACCTTCTCACTCACAGAGCTGTGTGGACAGACATGAGTTAAGGGCATGTACGTCAATGTGGTTGATAAAATTTTAATCACATCCTGCAAAATGTTTAGTCCAGAGGATATTTTTCACCTAGCCAGCATTTCTATGTGGATGACAAAGTAGGTAAATTCAAATGCAGAGACGACCTCCCTGATCAGAATAGTGAAATAGGAAAGCCATCCAGTCATGGCAGCAGCTCCGTCCATATGTCAACACAAAATAACCAGTTCAGTTTTCCTGATGTGTAATCTCCCCAAGAAGTGAAGAGTTCTGCAGCAAAAGTCCACTTAACATAGAACCAGGCACATTTTACCATATTGGATAAAAACAAGCATTGTTGCCTTGCTGTTGATATTGGTAGACTCATCAACCTGCAGAGCAGACCTCGGTGACTCACTAATGCTCTCTTAACAACTATGACTCAATATCCTCTGCTATTTTGTCAATTCATCTAGATGTGGTGCTAGCCAAAAGAGGAACCCATGTCACCTTTTGAACTGCAGTCCCTCCTATGTCCTCAGTAGCAGGCAGGATCAACTCTTCACCAACAGTAAAGGGCTTCTTTCTTTTTTTTTCTTTTTTAAGAAAAAAAATTGCCCTTGGTAGATTGCCATGGTGTCGCAGGTCCCAGCAACCTCCAACTCCTGGGCTTAGGCAATTCTCTTGCCTCAGCCTCCCAAGTAGCTGGGACTACAGTCACCCACCACAATGCCCAGCTATTTGTTGTTGTTGTTGTTGCAATTTGGCCGGGGTAGGGTTCAAACCCGTCACCCTCAGTATATGGGGCCGGCGCCCTACCCATTGAGCCTCAGGTGCTGCCCAGTAAAGGGCTTCCTAACTGTAGCTACATGGTTAGTCACTAAGAATGATCTCTCAATACAGACACATTTGATGAGGTGGTGGCCTTCAATAATTGCATCTGTTCTTTGTGTTCACTTTTTTTTTCTTTTGAAAGTCTCCAAAGGCTTGTCTTTTCCATGTTTTTGTAAGTGTATGCAGATTCCTGTTGTTACTGAGTTCAACTTTTATTCCATGAGGGTCTGAGAAAATACAAGGAATGATTTCTATTCTTTTAAATTTGCTGAGGTTAGACTTGTACCTAAGATATGATCAATTTTGGAGGATGATCCATGGGCTGATGAGAAGAATGTGTATTCAGTTTTGTTAGGATGAAATGTTCTGTAGACGTCTATCTATTGCAAATGTTGGATGGTTAAGTTTAAGTCTAAAATTTCTTTGCTTAGCTTCTTTTTGGAGGATCTATCCAACTCTGCCAAAGGAGTATTAAAATCTCTGACAATTATGGTGCTGGAGGAAATCAAGTTCCTCATGTCTGTTAGAGTCTGTCTTATAAATTGAGGCTCATTCTGGTTGTGTGCATAAATGTTAATAATTGAAATCTCAACATGTTGAGTGTTGCCCTTAATAAATATGAAGTGACCATCCTTATCCTTTCTTACTTTTGTTGGTTTAAAGCCTATTATCTGCAAATAAAATTTCAACACTTGAGTTTTTCTGATTTCCATTTGCCTGAATTATAGATGACCATCCCTTCACCCTGAGTCTATATTTATCTTTTAAGGTAAGGTGAGATTCTTGAATGCAGCAGATGTCTGGCTTTAGTTTTTGTATCCAGTCAGCCAAACTGTGCCTCTTTAGAGGACAATTTAAGCCATTCACATTAATTGAGAGTATTGATAAGCCACATAGTATTTTTGGGTATCAAATTTTTCAAAAGTCCAGTGGACATTTTCAATCCTTTTGCCACTGTGCAAGTTGGAATTTGATCAAAAGTTTCTTACTGAATTTACTTTGGTGGTGGAGGATTGTGCTGTTCATTATGGAGGATAGGTTTGAGAACATCCTGGAGAGCTGGTTTAGTTTTGGCAAATTTCTTCAACACGTGCATGTCATTAAAGTATTTAATTTCTCCATCATAGATGAAACTCAGTTTAGCTGGATACAGGATCCTGGGTTAAAAGTTATTTTATTTAAGGAGATTAAAGGTCAATGACCATTCTCTTCTAGCTTGATGGGTTTCAGCAAAGAGATCTGCAGTCGTTCTAATATTCTTCCCTTTGTAGGTTATGGTTTTTTACATCTGGTGGCTTGTAGAATTTTCTCCTTCATATTAACTTTGCTGAAGCTAATTATAATGTGTCTATGAGAATTTTTATTTGGACTGAGTCATGCCAGTGTTCTCAAACTGTCTGCTATCTGAATTTCAGATTCTCTTAGCATGTCTGGAAAATTCTCTTTGATTATTTCATGAAGTAAAGCCTCTGTATCCTTCACAGCAACCTCATCACCTTCAGGTATTCCTATGAGGCGAATATTAGATCTCTTCGAATTATCCCAGAGCTCTCTGGGATAATGAGAGAATGATACATTTTAGTTCTCCACTTTTTTCTCTCTTTGAGTGTTTGGGAACGTTCAAAAGCTTTGTCTTCAATGTCAGTGATCCTTTCTTCTGCCTGTTCCATCCTGTTACTGAGGGATTCTACTGTATTTTTCAGATCTTTGAGGGCTGCAAGTTCTTGCCTTAATGTGTCACAATCTTTGGAGATTTTGTCTTTGAATTCATTGAATTCTTGAGACATCTTTTGAATTGCTCCTTGAAATTCTAATTCCATCTTTACCTCCATTCTGTTGATCTTATTTGCTATCCAAATTCTGAACTCGATTTCTGACATCTCAGCCATTTGTTTATAAATGGGATCCTGCGGTGTGTCTGCCATATAGTTCCTTCGGGGAGTTGATCTACTCTGATTATTCGTGTTGCCAGAGTTTTTCCACTGATTCTGCCTCATGAGTGTTTTTCACTGTTGGCTAGATGGGCAGGTAAGGTGAAATTGGATTGGGAGTTCCTGGAGTTGTGGTTAACCAGTCCTTTGTCAAGGATCTGGGACTGATGACTGCAGTTTTTTCCCTTATAACTTTGCTAAGGACCCATACAGTATTCTAGTCTGAGGCTGAGGAAACCTGCTTGGTGTGGTGGGATTAGGTGGCTCTGTCTTGTATTCAGCTGGTTCTTGGCCTATCCTAGTGGATCAGTGACTCTGGTGAAGTCTTAACTGTGGAGAAATTCAAGCAACTAAGACACCCATGGACAACAACTGGGAGAGGAAAATTAACCCTTCCCATTACCACACAACCAGGGTACCACCCGAGAGGGACCTTGGGTGGTTGGCCCACGTTAGGAGTTCCAAACCAATTGACCCAGTCAGTATGAACTCTCAAGTGGGAGAGTTCAAAAGGTCTCCAGCAACTAGATGGTGGAGGTCTACTGGCTGCTCAAATTTGGCTCACTCTGGTGCTCTGGAATCAGAAAGGCCCACCCAGTAGCAGAGTTGGACCAGAGGTCTGTGTCTCTTTCTCCACCTTGCTCCTCTTTCACACCCAGTCACTGGTGACCCCACAGGGAGGAGGTCCTGCTCCCTCCAATAAGCAGATGTGCCCGGGCTTCGCGCCTATCAGAGTCAAAAGAAGGTCAATGCCCCCATGGCCTGGCCACTACCCTCTGCCACCAGCCTGCTGGGGGAGCTTAGGCCTTCCTGCCTTGGGTACTCAATAGCCACTGGCAAGTGTTCCATTTGAACTCAGTATAATCCTGGGGGTAACAAGTCAGCAAATGCTTTTCTCCCTCAGCCTCTGTGCCTTTGCCCCTGCTGCTCTGCAGCATTGGTATCCCTGTAGAGTGAGTTCTGGTTTCCTCTGGCAGTCCTCAGAGTTGAGGAGGTTTCTCTCTGAGATTAGACCCCAGCAGGATCACTCTATTGTTGCTGGATATTTGAAGGAACTGTCCCTGAGCAGCTCCCAGGCAACTGCCACAGCCAGGGAGTTCTGACTGTAGGAACAGCTCTGGGAGTGTGGGGCACATGGATCCAGCAGCAGGGGGTGGGGGATGGTTCTAGCAGTGTCTGGTGCCCGGTGACTTCTGCAAGGAGAGTGCACTCTTGCTGGTTGGGCAGGGCCTGGTGCCAAGGCTCCTGTAGGGATGAGCGCGGGGGGATGAAGGGAGGTGGGAGTGCAGGAACTGCCCCTCTAGCAGGGCCAGAGGCGAGGCTTTGGCTGGGCAGGGACACTGCACTTGGTCCAGCAGGGCAGGGAAAACTGTTCATGAGCCTCCTACCTCAGTCTCTGCAGGGGTTAGGCTTCTGGTTCCTCAGGCAAGGGGGGAAGGGTAGACTGGAAGTTTAGAATGTCAGTTAAAATGTTAGTTCAATTTTTCTGCCTGGCAAGAGAGTGCTCAGAGTGACAACAGGGTCCCTCTGGGGAAGTAGACCCCACTTCCTACAGCTCTCACCCATGGGGTGAGACAAGAAGTCCCCAGCTCACCGCTCACCTGTAGAAAACCTACAGGAGCAAATGAAGAGAAGAGAGAAAGAAAAAAACCCAACTTTCTTGGGGGAGGGGACAGACACTTTTCCTTTAGGATGAATTTTGTACCTGAAGTTTGCTTTCTTGGAGTCACAGCTTGCCTCAGCAGAGGTGACCTGCAGTTAGCAGTCTTCTCTCTCAGCTTGGCTCCCAGTCTTCAGCTTAATTGGGTGCTTTCTGGATATTATCCTTCCCTCTGGACGGGGGCTTTGGTTGGAGGCTGGCTCCGGTCAGCCATCTTGCCCCTATCTTCAAAGGCTTGTCTTTTACTGCAGGGTGCTTAGTTTTGAAGGTTCATGGCTTCATTGGATAGTGGGTCACCACATATTATACAAAGTAGGCTTAGAGAATTTGAATCATCTGTCGTAATGAACTTGTAATTTAAGTAGGACTCTTGGTAAAGTTTTTAAAAATACAGCTTACATTTTGTTGGCAGTTTCTTAGAGTTTTCTGCTATCTCATCACTGGGTACTTTCCCCTTTTCAAAGAAGCTCTCCAGCAATGTTTGACTTTCACTCATTTTTGCTAGGGTTAGCTTGTGGGCTTGCCAAAACTGTGACTGAGATACATGCACAGTGTTGGAAAGAGGCTCTCAGACAAAAGTGGTAAATAAAATAAAAGACAGGCCATGCATGGACTCAAATAACTGTCAGATTCTGACTTGCAGCCTGCCACTGGATGCAGCTATATGATTAAAGTACATCAACTCACTTGTCACTATAAAGCTTGCTGCCAGGTACAGCTTAATTGTCACTTGCCACTCACTGATAGGGTTTTCTTTTCTTTTTTTTTTTTTTAAGATAGAGCCTCAAGCTATGGCCCTGGGTAGAGTGCTGTGGCATCACAGCTCACAGCAACCTTCAACTCCTGGGCTTAAGCGATTCTCTTGCCTCAGCATCCCAAGTTGCTGGGACTACAGGTGCCCGCCACAACGCCTGGCTATTTTTTGGTTGTAGTTGTCATTGTTGTTTGGCAAGCCCGGGCTGGATTCGAACCCACCAGCTCTGGTGTATGTGGCCAGTGCCTTAGCTGCTTGAGCTATAGGCACTGAGCCACTGATAGGGTTTTTTAACATGAATCCACAAGCAATTGATTTATGATGGTCTCTGTGCAGTCACACCTCTCTAGTGATGATAATCTATATTTGCAGCTGCTCCCCAGTGCTCACATCACTGCCTCATTGCCACCTTAGATCATCAGGTGTTAGAATCTTATAAGGAGCCTTGATCCCTGGCATGCACAGGTCACAGTAGGGTTTGTGCTCCTTTGAGAATCTAATGGCACTGCTGATCCAGCAGGAGGTGGAGCTCAGGTAGTGAGGCACGTGATGGGGAGCAGCTGTAAACACATATAAAGGTTTGCTTTTGCCTGCCACTCACCTCCTGCTGTGCCGCCTGCTTCCTAACAGGCCACAGACTGGGACTGGTTGCCAGGGTTTGTAGGGAACCACAGTCTTAAAGGATATATTTCTCTTTCAGGAAATGATTGTAAAAAGAAGCAGGAAAATATAAAATTATTAATGGAACATCTTTGTTTTTAAATCTCAGAGCTAGATTAATAAAGAAATTAGAAATTTCTTCAATTGAATTATTAGCAAATTAATATTTGCTGAATTCTAAGGTATATAAAGCTCAATAAGAAGTATTATCTGATATGTCACAGAAAGTAGAATAATAATCCTTGAATTAAGAACCCATCTTTGTTGCAGTCGCTCCTATTTAAAACTAACATGTAGTGTTCAAATTTATTAATCAGGTTTTGAACATGTAATAAAGTTTCCTTTCCTAACTGAAAGGGGCAACATACATAAACATCTACTAATTAAGCAGACTGGTGCAGTGTATGTGTAAAACAAATTATTATTCATTATTACTGTTAAAAAAGTATTAGACTATTAAAGTATTAAAAAAAATTTATTTTGTCTTCAATGTAGCCCTCAGTGCTGTCAAGAAAATAGAGAACCGACTATGATGTTTACGGAATTTCTTATTCTTTCATGTATGCCCTTAAACGTCTTTCTAATAAGATAAAAGCATCTCTCCTTTAAACCAAATTTAATCCTGAATTTCCACCTCAAAGCTAATTGATTAATACAGTCACAGCATATTTCTTTTTCCTGTTTGGCCATATTTCACTTTGTGTATATCACGAAGCTCCTACTTATTTATATTATATATTTTCCCAATTGTTCATATGCCAAATCATAACATAGTGAAATTAATATTTATGCAGAAATTGATGAGCTATACATTATGTAAGTATAAATATGCGTTATAAGCTTTGTAATTATATGTAAATGATCTGGTTTGAATTTAAGTTTCAAGTGTAAGAATATATTTTCATAATTTAACATTTAGATTGTACCTTGAGTTGTATTTATAAAACTGGCATTCTTAAATAATCTCTATTAGTCCTATAATGTTGTAGCTATGAAAGCACAGCATAAATGAAAGATGCATTGATTCTGAAGTCAAAATGAATATGGACCCTAGCCATAGTTCCATAGACACTAAGAGACACTAAGTTCCATAGACACTAAGCTGAGTGGATTATGGCCTGGGGACATTAATGCAGAATTGTCTCATTTATCCTGTGAATATACATCATAACTGCTATCTAAAGATTTTGAACATTTAGCTTAATTTTGGTAAAATTGGCATTATAGCAACATCTATTCAACATACTATGTGGATCACATTAAATGACAGATGGGGCAATGCCTTAGAAATTACAAAGCGTTGGACAGATGTTTGTTGTTATTTGAATCTCTTACATGTAATTTAAATAATCGTTTTCATATTTCTGATTTTAAGGTGTCAGGGATAAAATCTCTCTATCTTAGATGACAGTAGCAAATGCTTGTAATGTTGAAGTATAATAAGTAAAGGGCCCTCAAGGATAGCAAAATCCAGCCACCGTAAGAGAAAACACAAAGTGAAGACCTTGGGTCTGAGAGGGCAGAACAGAGTCCTTCAGAATAAGTAGGAATGTCCACAGTCAACATCAATAAAGCATTGTCTGGGACAATTAAATTGGAGTAGATTGCATGATCTCTGAAGCACCTGAACTCTGTTGGCACCATGTTCTGGCATGGGAGCCAAAACCAGAATGAGGAAATATAAAATCCAGGCATCTTTGCCAGAAATAATCCATTAGCTTGGCAGCGTGATGGAGAAACTCTCGGTGCATAACAGTCCTCTAACTGTCGATTTTCACTCAGCAAAATTGAGACATATGTGCACATGTGTGTGCACACACAGAGACATACATATACAGACACATACACTACACATATATGTTTCATAATCTGAATTTTTTCTCATGAGCTGTGGAGATTTCTGAGATGCCAACTAAAATAAAACCTGAGCAACTAAAAGCCAAAAGACCAAGCAGAGACTTACTTTAGTAACATGAAGACAAGTTTCACAATTTGAGTCCAGGTAAGCTATAGGCTAGTACAAAAAAAGCCTCAACAGTCTTCGGAAGAACAAAACAGATTACAGAGTGGCTATAGTGTCTATTGTTCAATCAAATTCATACAACAATAAAAAACCCCTCACTTATACCAAAACTCAGGGATCAAAGTTGTCAATAGAAACTAACATGGGGCTGGGCATGATCAGAGAGATTAACACCTATAATCTCAGCAGTCTGGGGGGCTGAAGCAGGTAGATTTCTTGAGCTCAGGAGTTCAAGAAAAGTTTGAGCCAGAGTGAGACCCTGTCTCTAAAAATAGCCAGGTGTTGTGGCAGGTGCCTATAGTCCCAGCTTCTTAGGAGGCTGAGGCAAGAGGATCACGTGAACCCCAAAGCTCAAGGCTGTTGTGAGCTATGAGGCCACAACCCTCTACCCAGGATAAGTGAGTGAGACTCAGAAAGAAAAAAAGAAAGAAACTAACTTGCAGTGGGCCCAGGTATTGAATATAATATATAAAAACTTTAAAATACTATTATGAACATTTTCCCCAAATTAAAGAAAATGTCTTCAAATAACTGAAGAAATAATGTCACATTAATAAGTAAATATACTATAGTTATATGACTAGGGAAGTAGAAACTACAAAAACACTGAAAATTCTAGATCATAAAGTATAACCGAAATAGAAACCTTCTGACAAACTCAATAATAGATTTTAAATGATACAAAAAAACCCCAGTGTACTTAAAGATGAATTATTAAGAATTACTTTAAGCAGAAAGAAAATAAAGATTAAAGACAATAAAAAGTTTTGCAACTTGTTTGGTGCCTGTAGCACAGTGGTTATGACACCAGCCATGAGGCTGGAGTGTTCGAGCCTGGCCAGGGCCAGCTAAACAACAATGACAACTGCAACAATAAACGAGCCAGGTGTTGTGGTGGGCGCCTATAGTCTCAGCTACTTGGGAGACTGAGGCAAGAGAATCACTTAAGCCCAAGAGTTTGAGGTTGCTGTGAGCTGTGATGCCATGGCACTCGAGCAAGGGTGACATAGTGAGACTCTGTCTCAAAAGAAAAAAAAAAGTTTTGCAACAATATCAAGTGGTGCAGCACAAATGTAATTGAGTCCCAGAAGAAGAGGAGCAAAAATTGAGTTCATAATTGAAATAATTTGTTCACAGAAAATTTGGAACCCATATGGCTTGATTGCTAAATTGTATCAAATATTAAAGGAGAAATAATATCAATTCTACACAAATTCTATCAGAAAACAGAAGAGAACACTCCCAACTCATTTTATGAGGTCAGTATAACACTGATACAAGAATCAGAAAAAAAAAATTCCACAAATATAGTGAGACAAGAAAGCTACAGACCAATAATCCTCACAAACATTGTTGCAAAAATCCTTTGACAAATTAGCAAATTAAAAGCACCAGGACGTGAAGAATATAAAGGGAACAAAATATTTGTGTTAGATCCGGCAAGTGAAAATGGAGATTTTCTTTTCTCTTTTCTTTTTTTTTTAAGACAGAGTCTCAAGCTGTCGCCCTGGGTAGAGTGCCGTGGCGTCATAGCTCACAGCAACCTCACACGTGGGCTGGAGCAATCCTCTTGCCTCAGTTTCTCTATTTTTAGTAGAGACAGGGGTCTCACTTTTGCTCAGGTTGGTCTCAAACTCGTGAGCTCAAGCAATCCACCCGCCTTGGCCTCCCAGAGTGCTGGGATTACAGGTGTGAGCCACTGCTCCCTACCCAACAAGTGAAAGTGGAGAAGAGTGTCAATGACGGAAAGAGACGAAGAGTGCTGCTTTAAAGTCAGTTGGAGTCTGGGTCAAACTGTAAAATGGGAAGAAGAAGACTCGTCTCATGTGGTTGTTAGGAGGAATAAGTGAGATGATGTACACGTACACACATTGCTTAAAACAGAATCCAAGGCATTGAACAAACTTAGTAAATTTTGGATATTGATACTATACTGAGAAAAGAACAAGTGGAAGCACAAAATTAGAAAAGCACAGGCATATTCTGGGAAAGGCTAAAACTTTTCTGTCCCCGTATGACTGGGGGTGGGGGTTGGGAGTGAGGGAATCAACGATTAAGATGGAAAATGAAAAGGCCATATTCCGAGGGTCATGCTAAGTAGAATGTATTTCATCCTAAATGCATCAATAGATAGTTTCAATCAGGTAGTGAAGCATTCCAACCTTTGCTTTAGAAGAGTTCTCTGTAGAGAATATTTGAATATTTAAGATATCTGTGTGTTCACTGCAATAGTCTAGACAAGGAGACTGGCATTAAGGTATTTCCAGTGAAAATGAATGTTTTGAACATTTGCAAGATAGAATTGAGGAACTTGTATTCTGGGGATGAAGGAGGAGATGAAATGGTTCTGGGGTTTCTATCTGAATGAACAGAAGGACAGTAATTCCAAAATGAGGAAGAGAATAAGGCATTTCTAGAATAGGTTCAGTAAGGAGTTTATGATATTAAAGTGTAGTGATCCATCTCTTGCTTTTAGGATATGGCATTCTCAGCACCCACTGAAACTTTCTGTTCTTTAGGGAAGTCATTTAATATCAGATGTCTCATTTTTTCTTGAGATATAAATGTAAGTGTGAGAGAGACAGCGAGTGTGTGTGTGTGTGTGTGTCTGTGTGTGTGTGTGTTTGTGATGAGAGAGAGTGAGAGAGAGAAATTAACTAAAGCGTGACATGACATTATCACAAGAATTGCCATATTGGGGTCAGGATAAAGACCCAACCTATGCAAACGTGATTACTGTTATTATTCAAACAACACATACTCCATTTACACAGATTATTTGCTTAATCTAGACTACTATCTGGTTTTAGAGCATGTTTTTCCTATAGCCAAAGGCAGCCTCGATGTGTCTACACCGTGGTCTTGGAACACTATGCACCATGCAGGGGAACATTGTGTTCTCACAAAGAAGACAGTCCTTGTTCTGCATCCTTACCTCCTACTTTAAAACCGACTGCTTATATAAAAGGACTTGCCCCAGGTTTAGGTGAATCTGTTTATAAATGGACAAGGAAAAAAAAAGAGGATCAGAGGAATTTATAAAAGACACCTGTATACAAAATAGGAGATTGAACATTTATAAGAAGTACCACAATGCAAAGTAGTATGTAAGCACATCCTCACATTGGTGCTGAATAGGAGCGTGGAAACATTCTTGCTTTCTACTGGAGCACACAGAAACTTCAGGAACAAAGTGACATTAAGTTGTCTCTTAAAAATGTGACCGTTCACGCCTAACCTTTAAAATGACCTCCTCCCTTTTTTTCTCTTTTTTCTCGCTAACCCCTAGCAAAATGTATTGCCAACTAAAAGTTAAGAAACCTATAAAAAGGTGTTAGAAGTAGAAGTGTCGCAGCTAGCTACTTCCCTGGGTAGTTTAACATGTAGGGAACAGAATTAATAAGTATCTAGTGGTAGAATTTCAGGAATTTGCAATAGTAGTAAAGGCAATTTCTAGGAGAAGGTCCTTGTCAGCAGCTGGGAAGTCAGTTCTGCCTATTAATTTTCAGTGACCCATTATCTATAACTACATTCAAAAAGTAGGAGTAGGAAAAAATATCAGAATGGGAACTAAAACATGGCCTTTTTTTGGTCACCTCCAAAATGATCAAAAAAGAGCAGTACCTTATTGCTGTGTAACACACCAATGTCAGGACAAAATCCAAAGAATTTTTAAGAGGATGTGGGGGAGAAAAAGACTAGAGAGGGTTTCCCTCGGATTGTGTGAAATTTCTTTGACTTCCACTAGTCAAAGAAAATACCATTTCTATACCTCTGAGAAGTATAAAAATGTAAGTCATGGACACCAGATACTTGGACTGTTGAGAATCTGAAAATTAAATTGGAAGCCCCACAGCACACATGTTATTGACCAGGCATTTTTAAATTCCTTCTCAAAATATCTTTTTGGTTTAGTGAGAAGATTTTGATAAGTGCCCAGAGAGTTTTGAACTGTCTCTATGCTTGAGGCTAAAAAAGATATGCCTTCTGGAAGCTCCCTAAGTATTTCTGGCATATCTTTGTGTTCGTTTTATTTTGTTTACAGGAAGTTTTATTCTTTGAGCACCTGGATTGCATTGCAGCACTTGTTTCTCTACATGCTTTAAATGCGATGCCTAGTGGTCAATTAATAAATCAAAGAGAATAGCTAATTTCCTCTCCTGGAGGTAGGAATTTCTAACAGAAATGTTGGCTGAAACATGTGGTTTTAAAATCTATTATGCATGAAAAACAAGGAACTGGTGGGTGGTCAGCACAATGCAGTGGTCACAGTGGAAACTGAAGCACTTGAAAAGATCCTTGTGGAAAACACTGTGTGTGTGTTTAGAGATGTGTAAAGATTCCTGTTGAGCTGTGAGCTTCTACATCAAAAATAAATTTAAGGTCGCCTCGAAACAGAGTTTTTAATGGCTTGGCTTAAAATGTAATCAACAGCAACAAAAGCTGATAGAAGAAAGCATAAAATATCATTTAACTAAATTCATAAATCAGCAAAATGAAGTAATGATGAAAGTTAAATAATGTACTTGTTTTTAAAAATAAGAATGACGGGCTGGGTAGAGATCATCATTCGAGTGTAGTGCTCTCAAATACAAAGACATGAAAGCCACGATCCCTGTTCATATTTTTGATTTTCTGGGATTGATTACTTTCTGTTTGCTGTTGAATTAAGTAAGGAGTCTGAGTCTCATCAGAGAGGCTGACAACATTTTGAGATGTTATACTAGTAGCTCCGGAGATCCTCAAGTTTCTCAAGCAGGACCGAAATGATAAGTAAAGACCACCTCCATGGCCACTCTGATCTTTATTCCATGAACTCTCTGACTAAAATTGGTGGAGATATAGTCAAGTTTGATTTGCTTTAAAAAAGAAAAAGCTTGGAATAGTATTGAGTTCTTGGACTCCTTAAATATAACTCTTTCTCAATTTCTTTTTCTCTTTCTTTCTCCTTCTCTCTCTCTGAAATTAAATTCACAGTTATTGAGGTTTCACTAACGTGTTCAGCGCAGGCCACCTTTTGTGGAAGGACAGACACTAATGAAAGCTGTGGTTCCCGGTGTGCTTTCTTCTGTGGTCACCCTCCTTTCTGGAAAGCCCGGCTCGCTTGCCTGGTCCTTCCCCAGCTCTCATTATTATTTCCTGATGAAGAAGGGAATTACCAAATGTTAATTTCTCCGCTGCAGTGGACTGAATGTGTGTTTTTGTCGGTCCCGCAATCCATCTGTCAAAATCCTTCCCCACAAGGTGACGGTGGAGGAGGTGGGGCCTTCGGGAGTAACCAGGTCACGGAGGGCGCAGCCCGGTGTACTGCCTGGCGGGGGTGCCGCTCCTCCCGCCGGGTACCGAGCGCCACCAGGCTGACCCTGCACAGGGCAGCGCTGACGAGGACACACGAGCCTGTCCCGCCGTCCAGGCCCGCGGTCTGGGCTCCCAGCTTCCTTCTTTCTGCATGGCGGGGGGAGATGTGTCCTTTTGGCCCCCAGCTTCTGTCCCTGAGAGGTAGGGCAGGAATGGCCTGGGAGAAGAACTGCCCCCGCCCAGCTTCTCTCCTTGACCCGGACTGAAGATACAGCGGAGGGACTGAGGGGCTAAGGGCCCAGAGTCAGAACCCAGGTAGCGCTGGGGACTGTCCCCCGTCAGAACAGATAGCGAGGAGCCCCGGATGACCTTGCACCAACTTGGGCTCATGGAGGCCGTTACATATAATTAAAATTGTAAATGTTGACCCCCATAAGGTCTTCAAAGGTTGGAGGAAGGCACTTATGTGTTAAGAAATTTTGTTATGTGCCCTCAACCTGCCAATTACTCCATAGGCAAGAGGCCCCAGCCAGCGCGGCTGGGAAAACGGGCCAAACCAGTTGACAGCCTGTGAAGCGGGTGTGTGCTCAGACTTCGCGGGCTCTTCTCCACTCGCAGAGGGGACAGGCTTGATCCTCCATGGGTATTCTCTTATTCCTCTTGTAGTTTGCCTTTGTTCTGGAATAAGTGTGTTTAATGGTGATTACTTTATATCTGTGATCACATGGGCTAGGCACCAATGCTCATTCTTGGCTATGAGAGCCAAGAACCAGGGGACGTCCTCCTCCAGAGGGACCTAGCAGTGCCCTTGTGAAGAGACCCCAGAGAGCCCTCCAAATACCCGAAGAGGATGGCCATCTGCAGCCCTTTCCAGGATCCTCACCAGAACCCAGCCACACGGGCACACTGGTCTTGGACATTCAACCCCTAGATCTGTGAGAAATGTATTTCTGCCCTTTATAAGTCACCTACTCTACAGCATTTTTCTATAGTAACCAGAAGAAGACATCCACAAAGCCTCTTCTTTATATTGTACTGATCCTTGGCTTCTCACCTGACTACACATTTCTGAGAGCAGGGCCCCTGTTACTTATCCCTAGAATCTCTGAAGTATCTAGCATTGTACCGTATATGTTCTCAATATCGACTGGGTTTTACTTCTGATCCCCAGATACCTAAAGCAATGAGTAACAACAACATTACAAAGTAGCAGATGGGTATGTGATAAAATGAGTGATCTAAGCAAAGACTATGCAAGAATTCTGAGAAAGAGGAAACCCATTTTCAGGGCTGAGAAAAGCATCATAGAAAAAAGGGATGAGCTGGACATTAATGGAAGGTGGGAATTGGATAAATATGATAAGGGAAGAAGGAAGCATACATTTACAGGCAAAGGTGCTATAATTTAAAAAAGTTTTTTAGGCAGCGCCCATAGGTCAGTGAGTAGAGCACCATATGTTGAGGCTGGTGGGTTCTAGCCCAGCCCAGGCGAGCTAAAACAACAATGGCAACAACAAAAAAAGAAAAATAGCCAGGCATTGTGGTGGGTGCCTGTGGTCCCAGCAACTTGGGAGGCTGAAGCAAGAGAATCATGTAAGCCCAAGAGTCTGAGGTTGCTGTGAGCTGTGATGCTACAGCAGTGTACCCAGGGCGAGAGATTGAGACTCTGTCTTAAAAAAAAAAAAAAAAAAATTAAAAAAGTTTTTAGCAGAATCATGAGAAAATTTCCTGGCTTGAGTGGCGAATTCAACCGAAGAAAAATAGGAAGTAATGATGATACGTGATTTTATAGAGCATTTTAAAACAGGGGGAAGTTATTGATCTTCTCTGAGCTTTTTCCAGTACCTTAGAAAGTTTTATATATGTGTGTAGATTATGGAAACATTTTTTTTTGAAAGTGACTTAAAGATTATTTAATCCAGGCTTTATCAAGAGATAAAACAAAGACTGGAATAAAGTGATTGAATTAGATGGCCTACAAAGTTAACGACAAACTGGGACTGAAATTCCAGGTCCCCTGACTTCAAGTCCAAGTAAATGCATCTCCCATTCATTTCTCTTGGCTGCACATCATCCTCCAAGGGCCTAAATGCCTTTGGTTTTATACTAATTGCTATCAGCTTTTCTTGGTGGATAATCCTTATAAACCAGCACACAGATAAGTCACTTCAATTCAACTAGAGCTTTCTTTCTAGTCTCTGGCTCACCAAACAACCTACAGGAAGTATGTGGGCAGCAAACAAAAGATCTGTTCAGCATATACATTATGGCCTTAGACCTGCCACCAAGCAGATGAGGATGAACATGCCATTTGAAATACAAAATACAGGCTCAGAAGCTTCTTAAAAGAGATGCCTGCCTCTGGCTTTTTGGAGCAAAAGAGTCGCAGGCAACCCTTTGACCTATTTTCCTCCCACTTCATCCGAACATCTGGCAGCCACCTTCTCACTTCCCAAAATCTCCATATGTCACTGGAAAGACTGATGCCTGGGTCTCCGTTCCCACCCAAGAAAAGCATCTTTGGGGTAGAACTTTGAAATTTATAATCAAAAATCTCTGAATTGGGTGAAATTACACACAAATCCATTCAAAATGACCAAATATTCTGGAAAAAAGGATGTGGTTGGTTAAAAATGTCACCCAAAACATTTTCCTGATTAAAACTTGAGTTCTTCCCATGCCTTGGCGTTCAGGATGGAGCCATGGTGCTTTATTTTTTGTTTTTCAGAGAAATGTACTTTTTAAAGATGTCTGACACATATATGATCAACACCTATAGTTAAGAGCTTTGATGTTTTTTGTGGCTTAGCTGAAGCGAAAAAGAATAAAAAAAGATTTCCCTGGAAAACTGAGATGGAGAGTTGTCATAAATGTCTACAAAGATGCCTTTTTCATGCAGCTAAGATTAGAACTGCCCTGAGTCCTTGCAGGACTGTTATTTATGAGGAAATTCTCTTTTCCAGAAGAGACAGAACTATCCACAGGGAAATTATGACCTTTTAAAGAGAGAGAGGTGTAGAAAAGAGCTTTTTAAAAAAAAGTCAGAATGAGTCCCGTTGGCAGGGAAAGTGAAACAACGGTGCCTTGACCTACGCGTAGGCCATTCCAAGTAGACTCATTCAGCCGCTATGCTTGCTATGTAATATTCTCTGCCGTGATTTTCGATACATTATTTCTGTAATCCTCAGTTACTCCATTAGTAGACGTTGTTATTGTTCCCATTGTATAGATGAGAAAATTTAGGCTAATTACATGACTGGAAATTACATAAAATTACATGACTGGAAATTACTGGAACCAACTTATGAACTCAGATTTCTTTCTGAATCCCACAGGCATTATTTTAAGCCATATACTTTACTACCACAACGAACAGAAACAACAGCGGGCTCTGGAAAGACATACAAGTGTGAAATGTATAGTCTGTGGCATTGGATAGATTTGGGATGGGATTCTGTTTTTGCTACTTCTTAACAAGTGTGACAATACAATTTACTTAACTATTCTGAGAGCCTCTATCTGTTCATCTGTAATAAACAATAGTAACGTGAGGTTGTCTTGTTAGGATTAAATAGGAAAAGTAAAACTCCTGGCATATAGCACCTACTCGGTTCTCTTCCCTAACTATTTCTTATTTTAAAACAGTCGGTCAGCCTGCAATTTCCTTCTAATAATCTAAAAGCAGGATACAGTAGGGGCATACGCCGAGGGGAAGGAAAAGAGAGTTGCTGTCCCTCCCTCCAGCCCCCCTGCCGTGGGCATGGCCTGCTCCTCTGCGACACTGACAATGACCCCATTGTCATTTCATAGTGAAGAATGGCGGGCATGGGTCACATGGCAGGTGTATGAGAAAGAGGCATAGTTAGAGTCTATCGGCATAGCAGCAACAACCGCAGAAGTAATATTCAAACTACTTGTGAGGCCCCTTCCCCGTGGCTGGCAGGACAGGAAGCATATTTTATTTTGGGGGTCCCGGGCATGGTGCAAGTCAGTACAGCTGTGCGGATGTCAAAGTGCCCCTGCCTTTGCCTGACTCACTCCCTTTTTCTTCTGTGACTCAGTGATGCACTTCTCCCTGACAGCTGGGAAGTTCCAGCAGGTTTTCTTTGTGATGAAGGAATGAATGGCAGAGTGGAATGTAGGCGCTTCAGGTCCTGGGTGAATCCAGAAGGAGTAACAGAAACTGGTTTTCTGCCCGGAATCTGCATTAAACAGGTTCAAGACAAACGTTTTTTACATGACCTCACGGCTTCTCTGATAACTTCATTAGGCCAATAAGACCCCCCAGCTCTATTATTCCACTTGGTGAAGGGTGGTGAGAAAGCCTTCTTACCGCTGTTTGACAACTCTTGGTGTATGTCAGGGCCTCAGAAGAAGGGTAAGGAAGCCCTGAGGTATGAGGAGTGGGATATAAAATGTGTCCTCCTTTCCCCGATCCAGACTCTCTGTCTTGCTCCCCTGCCCCACAGCGGCTGCCACGAGAGACAACTGAACCATCACATGGAGGCTTCTCCGGAGAGCAGGCTTGAAACCTTTCCTGTCCAGGTCCTGCAGTGAAGGGTTACAATTATAGAAGAAACACCCCCAAATTCTCATCAAAGGAGACTGGTTGAGTAAAACTTAAAATACGATGGACTATCACACGGATGTTAAAAAGCAATGGGGAATTGCTCTATGTACTACGTGAGAGTTCTGGCATAGAACCATGGTGAGGTGCTACAAGAAAGGAGGGGAGGCCAGTCCAGAGACAAGGGAAGGCTTTAGCGGGGGGGAAGGAGATGGAGACGAACAGGTGTCAGCTCGGCTCCCACGCGCAGTTGCAAAAAGGCTTTTATTAGCCTTATCGGTGTAGCTGAAATGGGGAAGTGAGCCCGGAGAACCCCCGGGACTGTTTTCTAGTGTGGATCAGGATTATGGGTGTATCCTTAGAGTAAGAATTATGGGTAAGGTGTTTCCAGGAACCCTGGCTTTGAGGCACTCCAGGAATCTGGGGAGGGATTGCTGGTTTCTGACTTTATTTTCTAAAATGGCTACACTCATGTCAGGGTTATGAGAATTCCTTTCCCACACTACTGTGGAATGAGCACCAAGATTTAAGTCCAACAAAAAACAAGTTAAAGTGTATACTTTCTTTTTATTTTTGAGGCATAGTCTCACTGTGTCAGCCTCGGTAGAATGTTGTGGTGTCACAGCTCATAGCAACCTCAAACTCTTGGGTTTAAGCGGTTCTCTTGCCTCAGCCTCTCAAGTAGCTGGGACTACAGGTGCCCGCCACAATGCCCAGCTATTTTGTTGTTGTTGTTGTTGTTGTTGTCATTGTTGTGTCAGCAGGCCTGGGCCGGGTTCAAACCCTCCAGCCCCTACCCACTGAGCTATGGGCACCATCTTAAAGTGTGTATACTTTCAGTAAATAGTGCTACTGTTTAAAACATAAAAACAATACGGTTCTAAACAGTGCTACCATTTATCAAAAAGAGGAGAAATATAAATAGGTATGCATATCCTATACTAAAAAGCAATGGAATAATAAACTTTATTTTAAATGGTTACCAATAAGTGGAGAGAAGAAATAGGAAGGAGGTACAGGGAAGGGAGCTACATTTCTTTGACTGTATCTTCTACTTGTAGGTTTGCTTTTTGAATCATATATGTATTTAACATAGTTATTAAACAAAATTTAACTTTGAAATCTTTTTAAATATTAAAATATTTTTCAATGAACCTATTTTGTACCAGTTGATGGCACAACTACACCAGTGGGGAATTATTTCAAATGACTTTAAAGTTTTAGTGGGGTATACAGGGACAAAAGAACAGCTTCATGTTTCTTTTTTTTCAATAATTAAATTGATACTGACAATAATGTTATTCTAGAGTGTTCTGTGAGTCAAGCATACTAAATCAAATGAACAATTACGTGATACTTAAATTTTAGCATCACCGTTGTCCTTGAAGACAAGGATACTTGGCATTGGAATGAAGACAAAGTTTTGTTAACTACAAGATAGCTGAAGATCCATAAAAACAATACAGTTCTAATTCTGCATTGAATATATCAAAACTAATTTGTATTTTATGGTTCTGTCCACTGAAAAGGCCTAGAAATGATTAGCAATAACAATAATACTCCTAAAGCATGGATTGTGGTGCCTACATATTTCCCACTTAAAACAACATATCTTACACTTAGAGCTACGTATAATTACAAGTTTTGGGGTAGGAAGTGTGTCAGATGAGCTCGGAACGTGCTATCATACCAGATGGCAAAGAATTTACAAAATACTAGAACCATGACAAAAAAGACTCAGAATCCAGCCTAACGTGGTCTTACCAACCAAAGACTGGGCATCTATTAATATAACTGATACAATGAATGAAAACACATTTGTATATGCTCATTTATGAGTAATTCTGAAAAAATTAGAGAAAAAATCCCCCAAATCTTAATGCTTGCCATAAGAGGATATTATGGATGTAACAGATTATTCTGAGAACTGGTAAATACTACCTTTGATCTTAGCCAAAAGGTGAAGAAGACCTGTAAGGAAATGAAAAGAATCAAATGTGTTCTGCTTTTCCTGCAGACCATGCCACTGTGTAACGATTTCGGTAAGGGAAATTTCTCCTTATACATACGTCCCAGTTAAGCAACAAATTAAAGACCAATATTGTAACCTGTAGTGAATTAATTGATCTTGGCTAGACCACCAGTGGCTGTTAACATCACAAAAAGAAAGAGCAGCACTAATTAAGAGCTCCTGATAAAAGAAGGTAACATCAGTGAAATAGTCTTTAAAAATATCAAAACTGAACATGATCATGCTACTTATTGATAGGAGATACAGTTACACCACACAACTCAGCAGAAATAATCAGGTATTTGCAATGTATACAAAGGAAAAAAAGATAGAGCTGGAAGGGAAGACCTGAAAGGAAATGATATTTTTAATAGATATTTAAAAGCAGCAGCATGCTGTTAAACTGACACTGTGGGGAAAAAGAGATCCAGAGTGTTTGGCAATTTCCATGGTGTAAATACTCAAAAAACTACAAAACATTTTCAGTATTATGTTGGCTGTTCTGAGTCTTTTGCCTTTCTATGTGAAGTAGGTACTAAAACACTATCAGGGAGATGGGTTATGATAGAACAGCTATGAAACTCTACCTCATACAAGTCTCCCACCTTCTCAAAGTCAAAGGAAAGAGGTGGAAAAGAGAGTGAAAGCTGTGACTATCTTAGTGCCCTTCACCATGTCCTTTCACTCGTGGCAAGGTCACCTCTGTTTAGAGACAAGGATGTGTGCTCAAAGACCTGCCTGCTCTAAGGTCTTTCTTCCATGATGGTGTCATTGGAGCACACACCAGAAAAATGGTTTTCAACTTTGTGCATATAAATCCATATATCAGTATCAGAGATTTTGACTAGTCCTGGGTGGGATCAAGGCACTCATTTTAAAAAATGAATTTTAAGGCTCAGCACCTGTAGCGTAGTTTACGGTGCCAGCTACATACACCAAGGCTGGCAGGTTTGATCCTGGCCTGGGCCTGCTAAACAACAACAAAGAGCTGGGAGTTGTGGCGGGCACCTGTAGTCCCACCCACATGGGAGGCTGAGGCAAGAGAATCACTTAAACCCAAGAGTTTGAGGTTGCTGTGAGCTGTGACACTATAGCACTCCACCAAGGGTGACAGAGTGACTCCGTCTAAAAAAAAAAAAAGAATTTTAGAAACTTTTCAACATCCCTACACGTGATTCTAATGTGAAGCAAGAGGTGCGATCAGTGCATAGAGAAACTTCTGTAAAATGCCTGCTGGGTTAGAGCACAACTTCCCTACAGTGTGTTTCAAAGGCCTTAAGAGAGCTCTGATACGAACCTGATTCCCTCAGTCCTCAGGTTGCTGGAGCCCCTGTGCCTCTGCCTATGAGCTACCCTGTCTATTTCCCACAATGTTTGGGGGACATATTATCATGCCAAAAAGCCTGAGAAACACAGAGGTAAACAAGAGCAGAGATTTGTTTCCAGAGAGCAGTAGAAAATGCCCATTTGTTACCAGGGTAGGGAGAGAAACACACGAAAGATGCTTCTAAATTCTTTTCCTGTGGCGGTCCTGAGAATGCACGACACAGACCCTGCTGCAGGAGGGAGGGCGTCTGACTGACGGTGCCAGCTGCTGCTGCTCACCCACCCCGTTCACCCCAATGTGCCCCTCAGAGACGCTCCCAGCCAGTGGCTGAGCACTGCGGTGGGATCAGAGCCAGACCTTCTTACCTGCGCTGGTCTCCTCTGAGGGTCTCCCACTGGCCTGGCTGAAATCAGAGCTGTGCAGCTGTCTGAGCCTTTCCCGCCAGGGCGCCTTTCTTCCCCCTCTCCTCTAGTATGAGGCCTGCATTGCGGAAGGAAGGCTTTGCCCTCCTTCTCCTTACCTAATCCTTCTCTTTACCCTTCATAAACATTTTCCCCAATATCTCTCTTGCACTTCTACTCCCATTTTGGCTTCTGTTTCTTGCAGGTATACATAACTAATATACTTCTATCAGCTGATTAATAAGAATCAGTATATCAGACATAGTAACTGTTTCCTCGAAAGAATAAGTCTGGCTTTGAGAGATAGGATAAAAAAAAGGAACAAACGAATTGCTCAAGAAGTTAAAGGGGGAAGTCATCTTTCAATGGGTTCAGGAAAAATAACTATTGATAAGAGCAAAGCTGTAGGAGCTATCCAGCCCTGAAAATAAGGAATGAGTTTGAAAACAAAAACATACACTGGGGAAAAAAATCCTTGTTCAATAAATGGTGCGGGGAAAACTGGATAGCCACACGTAAAAGACCGAAACTGGATCTGCACCTCTCACTGGACACAAAATTTAGCTCTTGATGAATAAAAGACTTAATGTTAAGGCAGAAAACTATAAGAATCCTAGAAAAAAAAATGTTAGGAAAACTATTAATGATATTGGCATACGTAAAAAATACATGAAGAAGAGTCCAAAAGCAATCACAATAACAACAAAAATAAATAAATGGGACCTGATCAAATCAAAAAGCTTCTGTACAGCCAATGGCACAGTCAAAAGAGCAAATGGACAACTCAGAGAATGGGAAAAAAATATTTGCACGCTATACATCTGGTAAAGTATCAATAATCAGAATCTGCAAAGAACTCAACAAATCAGTAAGAAACAATCAACCAACCACATTAGAAAGTAGACAAACAACACGAACAGAAACTTTTCAAATGAAGATATACTAAGGGTCAACAAACTGATGGAAAATTCTGAACATCTCTAAGCATTAGGAAAACAAAAATCAAAACTACAATGAGATATCACTGAACCCCAACAAGAATGGCTTTATTAGTAAGTCCCCAAACCACAAATGCTGGCATGGATGCAGAAAGACAGAAAAATGCTTATACACTGCTGGTGGGACTGCAAATTAGTACAACCTCATGGAAATTCATGTGGAGATACCTCAAAGAACTTAAAGTAGACCTACCATTTGACATAGCAATTCAACATCTGGGTATATAAACAAAGGGAAAAAAGTCATTTTATAAAAAGGACGCCTGCACATGAATGTTTATAGCAGCACAGTTCACAATCATAAAGACATGGAGACAACCCAAGTGCTCATCAATACATGAATGGATTAATAAACTATAGTATATACATACTATGGAATATTACTCGGGTATAAAGAAAAATGGCAATCTAGAGTCTTTTGTGACAACCTGGATGGAATTAGACACCATTCTTCTGAGTGAAACTTCATAGGAATGGAGAAACAAATACATGTACTCAGTAACAGTGTGGAATTAACTGATCAGCACTTAAGTGCACATGTGGAAGTAAATCTCAATAAAAAATCAACAGGAAGAGAGGAGAGGTTGGGTAAGTTAACACCTATGGGGTACGGTGCACACTGTCTGGGTGGGGGGTATACTTATCACTTTGATTTAATTTGTGCCAAAGATAAAATTTGTAAAGAAAACACATGTGCTCCCTAATATTCTGAATTTTTTTAAAAAAAGAAATCAAAGAATTGGAGTTCGAAGCTCCAGAGAACAGTATTTATGTGATTTCCTGGCAGGAATGTTTGAATATCTGTTTTATACTAGATACTTTAGATATATTGCTGAAAAGAAAAAATATAAACAATGTTCCTCCCAGGTGGAGTTTTAGTCTCCTGAAAGACACTGCAAGTAAACTCTTTCCTTCTCGGCATGGTGTGACACTGGGCTTCAACTTTACCTTTCTGACTTTCAACCGTTGAGATACTTTACTCTCCACTGCACCAATAAGGCAGCAGTTCTTCCTTTGAGTCTTCTGCTGTTCTTTTAACTCATAGCCAGCGTTGAACTAAGCCTATTGTATAACATTTTGTTTGCATATCTGCTTTTCCAACTAGACTTTGAACTTCACTAGATCGCCAGCCTCCACCATAGTATGAAGTACTCAGCTGTAGTCTAATAAATAAATGTATACTGAATAAAAACAGGCAGGGCATTGAAACATAGCTTTTTTTTTTCTTTTTTGAGACAGAGTCTTACTTTGTCATCCTTGGTAGAATGCTGTGGTGTCATAGCTCACAGCAACCTCAAACTCTTGGTTTTAAGTGATTCTCTTGTCTCAGTCTCCCAAGTAGCTGCAATGCCCAGTTATTTTTTAGAGATGGCTCTCACTCTGGGTCAGGCTGGTCTCGAACCTGTGAGCTCAGGCAGTCCACCCGCCTAGGCCTCCCAGAGTGCTAGGATTACAGGTGTGAGCCACTGCACCTGGCCCTTTTTTTTTTTTTTTTTTCATGATAGTTTCCCTTCGTCACTCTTGGTAGAGTGCTGTGGGAGTCATCGCTCACAGCAACCTCAAACTCGTAGGTTCGAGAGATCCTCCTGCCTCAGCCTCCCTAGTAGTTGGGACTATGGACACCTGCCACATTGGTGGAATATTTTTAGAGAGGGAGTCTTACTCTTGGTCAAGTTGGTCTTGCAGTAGTGAACTCAGGCAATACGCCTGCCTCAGCTTCGCAGAGTGGTTGGATTACAGGCGTCAGCCACCAGCCTTGGCCTTGACAAAGTACTCTTTTGTACTGTTTCTTATCTTTATACTTTTGAGACTTATCCATGTCAATATAAATGGATATTTACATAATTCAAGGACAATATAAATTATATTGAATGAAGAAATCACCATTTGTATATCCCTTTACCTATTGAGTTTTCCTGCATTTTTGGACATTACAAGTTATTCTGCAAATGAACTTCTTAGAATTGCCTTCTTGTACACATTGTAAAAAAGTCCATTTAGACATGTGCTGTAGGGGGAATGGGCATCTTCATTTCTACTAGATAGTTACTAAATTACCTTCCAAGCAGATCTATCCACTTAAGTGGCCAACCATGTGTTTTAAAACCACATCCCAGTTGGTAATGCTTCATTTTTAGGTTTTTCTAATTTAAAAAATTAGCCATATTTGATGTAAAATTTTGTTGTCTCACAATATTTTAATTTGTAATTCCTTGGTGAATGCTGAAGTTGAGATTCTGGACATGTGTTAACAGACTTTCCAGTTTCTTCTGTCACTGGCCAGTTCATAACCTGGGGCAGAGAGCACTGTGGGAGATTCATTCTCCCCAGTGACTTTGTGGCGCTCTTGCTGATACGTGATCTCAGACAGAAATCATATGTCCAGGCACCACTCAAGTCTAGATTGGGCCATATGACTTGTTCTTGCCAATGGGAAGTGAGCAGAAATGATACTGCCTATGTCACGTACGGAGATGGTAGATAAGAAGTAAGAGCGTCCTCTCTATCCTTTTTCCCTTCTAGCTGTATGCAGAACCCTCTGAAGCCACAGGAGATGGAGAGCTCCCCACGACAGAGGGAGGCTGGGTCCGCGTGTTACCATGTGGAGAAAAGATGGCCTTCAATGCGGAATTCTGGATTCAGATTGTTAGATGAATGGAAAATGAATTTTTGTGTTCATCTAATGAAATTTGGAGGCTTATTTTTGAGAGACGCTATTAGGATTGACTTAAGTAATGCAAATCCTTTACCTATTTTTCTGGAAAACATGCATGTGGGTGTATAAAGTGTCAAATATCTTCTCTCAGTGTGTAGCCTGTTTTTCTCATGCTGTGATTTATATAGAAGCTTTTAATTAAAAACAAGCCATTTTTATTGTTTTTCCTGGATAGATTGTGCTTTTTCATCATTGTTTTTTTAAAAGTAAATCTTGGCTCAGTGCCTGTAGCTCAGCAGTTAGGGCACTGACCATGTACACCCAGGCTGGCATGTTCGAACCCAGCCTGGGCCTGCGAAAAACAACGACAACTTCAACAAAAAAATAGCCAAGTGTTGTGGAAGGCACCTGTGTAGTCCCAGCTACTTGGGAGGCTGAGGCAAGAGAATTGCTTAAGCCCAAGAGTTTGAAGTTACTGTGAGCTGTGATGCCATAGCACTCTACCAAGGGTGACATAGTGAGATACTGTCTCAAAATAAATAAATTAAATAAATGAAAGTAAATAGTTTGCCCAATATCAGAATAATTTTTATATGTCCATGGTCAAAAACCCACTCTTTTATGTTTAAAGTTTTGGTCTTTAGTTTTTTCCTGAATTTATATTTGGTATATGCAGTTGATCTAATTGTATCTTCCCCTCATAGTTAATTATTCCACAAGCATTTGTTAAACACTCATTATTACCCTATTGAGCCATAATGCTTCCTGTAAAAGCTGTCTGATCTGTAATGCATCAAGTTCTCATTTATACTAAACTATTGGAGTAGAGAATGGAACTGAGAAACTGATCTTTCCTTTCCTCTATACACACGGTATAACATGAGTATGCAGAAGGTTTTAAAAATCACTGTTTTCAAAAAATGAGGTCATATCACATATACTTTCTGTATCTTGGTTTTTCTGTTCAACAACATCTCATGGAAATATACTCAAGAAAACTAGTATAGCAATAACCTTTTGTTTGAGTCTCAAGCTGTCCCTAGGTAGAGTGCCATGGAGTCATAGCTCACAGCAACCTCCATCCTGGGCTCAAAAGATCCTCTTGCCTCAGTTTTTTCTATTTTTAGTAAAGACGGGGGTCTCAAGTTTTGCTCAAACTGGTCTTGAAACCATGAGCTCAAGCTATCCACCGCCAAGGCCTCCCAGAGCACTAGAATTACAGGTGTGAGCCACTGCACCTGGCCAGCAATAACATTTTAATGACTGAATAATACTTTATGAACAAGTGTTCACAAATAAGAATGAGTGTTCTATAATTTCTTAATCTACTCCACTAGTGAGTATTTATTTTGTTTTCTTACACGAAAACATGGTTGTAGCAAACAGTTTTATATATCTGTCCCTAGGGGTAGTACCAATATCTCATTAGGATAGAGTTCCAGAAGAGAGATGGCTAGGTCAAGGATATATATTTTTTAATTTTATTATACCTTGCCAGATTGCCTTCCAAGAAATTATAAGACATCACATCGACACTGAAAATATGAAAGTAATCTTTCCATTCACTGTGCCAGCAGTAAGTGTTATAGCTCATTGTTAAGTTTTACTAACCTGGTAAGTACAAAGTGATATCTTTCTGCTTTTTCAGTTTTTTGAGCATTTTTTCCCCAAGTAACCATTTTAAGTTACTTTTAAGTGTTTCTTGCCCATTCACATTAACTCCTCTGGGGTTTACTTCTAGGTTATACTACTGGATATTCTGTTTAGCTGTCATTTTGTTAAATTTTTATAGCTTTTTGTAGAACATGTATATGTATTTTTATTGTCTTCAGTATAAATTCTCCATCATCATTACCTCCTGATTTTACTTGTAACATTTTTGTCATATAAACACTTTTAATTTTTAAACTGTTGTGCAATTCTGAGTTTCCAATAATGGTTAAAAAGATTTTCCCTACTTCTCTTCTAGATTTTCTTATAAAACTATTTTCACTTTATATTTCACCTCTTCAGTTTCAGTTGTTTATCTGGAAAGAAAAATAAAGTGGTTATTTAAAAAAAATATGTGTTTTAATTAATAAATGTGGGGTTTTTGTATTTCTGGACTTTTTGAACAGTTTTTATTCAAAATTAAAACCCTACACTTTTAAGTCAGAGATACTTTACTTAAAAAAGTGTTTGATGGTTTTAAAAAGCATATTGAAGACATTTTTAAAATTATGCCTAACTTACTGCTTAAAAATAAGTTTGCTCTGTTTCCTAACTCTGGATTTGTTCTGGGTTCCAACTTACATTGCAATTTATTCTTTGAGAGAAAATTTTCTAGACAAGATTTTGAATGCTAATATATAAAATTAATATAAACAGTTTTATTTGTTAACACTTATTTTATGAATTATTATGTACTCATACTCAACATTTATGTACTCAACTTGTACTCAACATTTATGTGTGTTCCATATGTTAAAGAATATATATCCTCAATTGCTGGATGCATAGTCTATGTCCATTAGATAAAGCTTGTAAATTATATATTTTTTAAATAATTTATATTCATATCAATTAACTTTTTTTTTTTTTGAGGGAGAGAGTCTCACTATGTTGCCTGTGATAGAGTACTGTGGTGTCACAGCTCACAGCCACCTCAAACTCTTGGGCTTAAGCGATTCTCTTGCCTCAGTCTCCCATGTAGCTGGGACTACAGACGCTTACCACAAAGCCAGGATATTTTTTGTTGCAGTTGTCATTGTTGTTTAGCTGGCCAGGGCAGGATTTGAACCTGTCAGCCTCAATGTGTATGGCTGATGCTGTAACCACTGTGCTACGGGCACCATGTTTCTTTTGTTTTTGTTTTGTTTTGTTTTGAGACAGAGTCTCATTGTGTCACTCTTGGTAGGCAAAGTGCCATGCCGTCATAGTTCATAAAAACCTCAAACTCTTGGGTTCAAACGATCCTCTTGTCTCCGCCTCCCGAGTAGATTAGTTTTATTACAACTCCTGGCTAGTTTTAGAGACCAGGTCCCACTCTTGCTCAGGGTGGTCTAGAACTCCTGAGCTCAGGCAGTCCACCCACCTTGGCCCCACAAAGTGCTAGGATTAGGTGTGAGCCACTGCCCCTGGCAATTAATTATTTATCTATTTTACCAAACAATTATTGAAAGAGATGGGCTAAAATGTCTTACTAGGACAGAATACAGTATTTACAAATTTCCTTTGTATTTAATTAAGGATTTTGGTTTTTGCATTTGGGGGTTATACTTTTCAGCACACACAAGTTCAGGTTTGTTACATTTTCCCATGAAGTTTTCCTGTTAACAATATATGAATAATCCTTTTGCTTATCATTATGCTGTTTGCACATATATTTTATCAATAATGCCATCAATAGCTTTGCTTGATGCTATTTAACAGGTCTGCCTTTTTCTGTCTCTTTACTTGTATATTCACTATATTTTCATGTGTCTCTCATAAACATTTCAATGATTAGTTACAAATCATAACAGACATGGATGATTTCAACTTCTATACTTACGAAACACAATGCTAAAAACTTGGACAGAAGATGTAACGCAATCATTTTCAGACATTGGACTTTGGATGTTGCTGGTGCAAGCCTGCAGTGCCTAGGAGAAGCGAATGTCACCAGATGAGCCCCGCCGTATCCTGGCTCTGTATCTGGAGAAGTTTTCTGAGCAGGGCACAGGGGTGGCATGAGGAGAGAAAGAAAACCGTGACCCCGCTGAGCCAAGGAAGCAGAGCTCGGAAGAAGCTGGAATGAAGGAGTAAGTACGAAAGGCCCTGTGGACGCTAGACCCTTCGTGTGGAGCTGAGCCTCATCTATGCACAGTGAGGCTGGTCAGACTATCGGGGGAGGACTGTCTGCCCCACAGTCCAGATCAGAAGGAATGTGCTAGAGTGGAGGGCAAGCCACTACGTGAGCTGTGTTAGCAGCGTTGTATGGTGAATTGTGAAGGACAGACAGACATTCTGTGTGGTACTGCGAATGGCCACACTTTCACTTCTGTCCGTTGTTACTTTTACCTTTTCCTCATTTTGTTTTCCCTCAACCTTTTTCTCTCTTCTGCTAAAATGTGGGCCAGGGCTCTCTGGGACCAAGCATAAAAATGTTTTCTTTGACTATGTTTTAAAGGATTTGATCTATGGTACCAATAAAAATACAAAACTGATCTGAGGATAGATATAAGGCCTAATATCCTTAAGTAGGTACTTAGTTCACTAGATAAATCCATTTTCAATGCAGATTGTTCAGTGAAAACAACCTGTTGTTCAGAGACCGATGCAGCGAACTCCCTTATTCTGGAATAAGGTCAGGAATGGGGGCATAGAACAGTTCTGAGGTGCTAACATGACAGGTAACCATCTAGGAGTGGGGCTCACTGGCCTGCCAGGGTCTTGCCATAGGACAACAATTGATGCTTACAAAATTCCTTCCAGTCTTGATGTCTTTGGATGTCATGTCCTTTATGTCTTTGGGAGTTCTTTATGAAATACTTCTGGAAGGGGTAGTATTTATGTGAGATCAGTCTTCCACAGAAATAATCAATAACATTTCAACATTGGTCTTGGGGGCCAATCTATTGTCCTTTCTCTGGCCTTACAATGTCAGTTATGTTGAATGATGATAAGTAGATATTCATGTCTTACTACTTATGTTTTACAGATGAAACAACAGTGAATCAGAGACATCAGGTGAATTTTTTTTTTTTTAGCTTTACAAGTGCCACAACTGGGAATGAAATGCTAAGTTGTCTGCTTCCAGAGCCTTCCTGTCTCCACTACCCCTTGCTGCTGTCCTAGTGATGATTCCCAGCAGCGAGGGCTTCGGTGAGCTTCACTATGTGGTCAGGGGCTGGTCTACAGGCAGGTTATAGCCAGACTCGCCTCCTGGGAAATTCCTGGTTCACATTATTTTGGGGTGACACAGAATGACGAGCACGCCCAAACTCACATTCTGCCCTAGCATCTTCTCTTCCCAGGGCAGTTTTCCCAGTGGGCCCCCCCTCCCCATTTTCCCCTTTCTTTTCATCCCTAGGCATCTCCCCTCTCCCAGGCATCCAGCATCCTCCTCTCCTATCACTTTCCTCAGCAGCCATTCACATGAGAATGGTGCCGACCAATGCAGTAGCCATGAGCCACATGCAACCATTTACTTTTAGTTAAAGCAAAGTTAGAAATTCAGTTATTCAGTAGATCGAGCCACGTTTCAAGTGCTCCAAAGACACGTGCGGCTAGTGAGCTAAGCAATTAGATAGTGCAAATATAGAACATTTCCATCATCACAAAACTTCTATTTATCGGACAGAACTGCACTAAAGTGTAAGTGACTAATGACAGCTTAAAATATTTTTCCTTCTGGGAGATCTATATTTATCTGGATTCTTTTACTAAATAGACCCAGCTCTGATATGAGCCTTTGTTTTAAGAGGAAGCTTAGAAGCATCCAGCCTCCAGGCTGCCCCAAGGCACCGCAGCTAGACCTTGGTGCACAAACCTTCGGGCACAGCAGATCACCTGGAAACCTAATAATCCTATCAGAGGGGCAGGACGCTGTAGCTTGGAAAGTTGTCCAGGCGATTTTAATAATCAATTGGCACTGAGAGCCACAGCCCTAAGTGGTAGTTCGCCATGCTGGGCTCTGGGATCTTGTTAGTTCTGTTCCCGTTGCTGCTGTCCCCTTCAGCTTCCTCACTGGAGTGACCCCTGCCCAGCCTCCAGGCCACGTTCCCATCCTTAGCATTTAAAGTGGTCCTGCACTGTGTTTTACTTCCCTACGTGCACATGTGTGGATTGACCAGATCCAATTTAGTATTGAGTATGGGTGGTGTTTTTCTGTTCTTGCAATACTTCCCTTAACATGTGTACCCCTGTAATACTCTGAAATTAAAAAAATAAATACATTTAAAGTGATCTATCAGCCCGGCTTCTTCCCTCTCAGAGCCATATTTACTTGTGGGTCCCTGTCCTGGCATGGCCCCCTTTGGCCCAAGAAACCTGCTTTCTTTTTCCTTTATTGTGTTAGAGTTTCTGTCTAATTGACCTACGTGCTCGATAACACTGAGAGAAACACTTCAGGGATGCAGGGAATGGAGGTGACGCTGTAAGCAGTAAGGCAGAGAGTCACTGGGGTTTGCTTTCTGCTGTTCAAAAAATGCGTTCATCTCCTATCGGCCCAACTAAAAACAAGAATAATGTGGAGAATATTTTTCATGCAGTTGTCAAAGAGGCCCTGAGCCACAGAAGGATCAATGGAGACCAGTTAGGGGAAGGCTCTGCTCCTGTAAAGAGGCCTGGAGATGCAGGGGGCACCCAGCTGTCTACAGGAGGCACCAGCCCCCACACAGTGTGGTCACCCCGGTGGAGGGCCTCCGTGGTGGGCCTCTGCCTCCCTCAGGAACAAACTCATTTGTTCAAATGCAACAGCTCAAAATCCATATAACAAGGGCAGCACCTTTATCTGAAACAGTATATAACTATCAGGAGAGCTTAAAAAAATTTTTGTAAAGCATGGGTTGGGGAAAAATATTAGATAAATGTGAGTTTGACTGAACATTTTTTGGATCCTACATTCTATACCATTTGTGGGACTCTCTTTAAGGGGGAGACATTAGGTATGAAACAAATATTGATTGTTAGAAAAGAACTGACGTAACAGTTTTAAAAGACTGATACTGCAACCCAAAAACTCTGGATAAAAATATTTTATGAACCATAGCAAGGGCAGTAGTGTGCACCTATATTCCCAGCTACTCAGGAGGCAGAGGTGGGAGAATTATCGGAGTCCAGGAATTCGAGACCAACCCAGGCAAGATAGATCCTGTCTCTCAAAAAATTAACTGCTGATCCACCTTCGTTTTTTACCTCATTTTTTTTTGCCACCTTTGACCACTTTCATGTCACTCTCTTGGCATGAATAGAATGATAATTCAGTATTTTCTCCTTCATGATCAATTATTAGTCAATAATTACAATTACTGATAGTTTAGAAAACTTGCAGCTTCAAATCCCATTACAGGTAATGTTTTTTACATTTTTAGGATTCTTGACAAATCTGGGGAAATGCTAGTTTCTTTTTATTTATGTCAGCTGTAGGACTTTAGGCATTTCAATATTCTCATCTAATGGCTTATTTTATTTTATGTATTTATTTATTTTTGAGGCGGAGTCTCTTTTTTTTGAGCCAGAGTCTCACTATGTCACCCTTGGTAAAGTGCAGTGGCATTACAGCTCATAGCAACCTCCAACTCTTGGGCTTAAGCGATTCTCTTGCCTCAGCCTCCCAAGTAGCTGGGACTACAGGCGCCCGCCATAACACCTGGCTATTTTTTGTTGCAGTTAACATTGTTGTTTAGCTGGCCTGGGCCAGGTTTGAACCCACCACCCTCGGTGTATGTGGCTGGCGCTGTAACCACTGTGCTATGGGAGCCAAGCCTAGACAAAGTCTCATTTTGTCACCCTAGGTAGAGTGCCATGGCATCAACAGCTCACAGCAACCTCAAACTTTTGGGCTTAAGCAATTCTCTTTCCTAAGCCTCCTAAGTAGCTGGGATTACAGGTGCCCACCACAATGCCCAGCTTATTATTATTTTTTTTTTTTGCAGTTTTTGGCCGGGGCCAGGTTTGAACCCAACACTTCCGGTATATGGGGCCGGTGCCCTACTCCTTTGAGCCACAGGCACCAAAGACAAGGTCTTACTCTGGCTCAGGCTGGTCTTGAACTCATGAACTCAGGCAATCCACTTGCTTTGGCTTCCCAGAGTGCTAGGATGATAGGTGTGAGCGACCGTGCCTAGCTGACTTATTTTAAATGCTAGTTGAATTACCAATACCCCTTATTAACCATTTGGTCTTAAGGCTTTAAGTGGCAAGTTGAGAATGATTGTTGTCCTTGCTAACATCAGATGCTAAGTCAAATTAGCAAGAAGTTAATAAAAGCCTTAGTAAAAGCAAAATGCAAGGTCCAACAAAGGAAGGCGTGTTCTATGGGTGTGGTTTACAGGGAGATGTGGATGGGGCATAAACCAGGAAGGTGCAGCAAAGCCAGGCAGGACATGAGAAATAGTTTCCAAAGCTGTTTGATGGCTGAGAATTGACTATAATACCTTACGTTAAAGAATAAAGAACTCTGTTATAGATTTCTAAACACATGAAACAAAACATATGGTCAGGAGAATATTCAATAGAGTCAGACAACCCTCTGGATTCTGCCTCTACTCCCACTAGCCTGTGAAGCCTCCCAAGCAACAGGTAAGCCAGATATGGGAGTGAACGCAAGCTACATAAATAGATCTTCCCAAATGCCAATTTAACGTATCTTCAACTCAAGTCACTCTTAGCTGTATTTCAAAAATGATATGTTTACTTCATCTCTAGCTGGCAAAGCAGAAACACGATGGATCTAAAGTTGGAATGAAAATAGAGCATATTGTAAACCTGTGCTTCTCAACCTTCCTAATGCTTCAACCCTTTAATACAGTTCTTCATGTTGTGGTGACCCCCAACCATAAAATTATTTTCATTGCTACTTCATAACTGTAACTTTGCTACTGTTATGAATCGTAATGTAAATATCTGATATGCAGGATGTATTTAGATGACCCCTGTGAAAGGGTCGTTCAACCCCCATAGGGGTCGCGACCCACAGGTTGAGAACTGCTGTTCTAAATGAATAGGCTAAAAAGTCCTACTTTGGCAAATTTTATAAGAGCATCTAGCTATGTGACGATATTACTGGGGGGCTACTCAGAGCCTCAGTGTGATCCATGCAAATGAGAAGTCCCAACGCAGTAGTTCCAGGGTTAGTCTTCTCCTTAGAGCCAATGCCTGGATATGAATCCCAGCTGCGCAACCACACACCAGTTACTTTATCTCTCTGCGTCTCAGTTGTCTCATTTGTGCAGTAGGAGTGATAATAATCGCCACCTCCTAGGGCTGTTGAGAAACCGATTTACATATGTGAATGACTGATAACAGGGCTTCCTACATATTAAAAGGCTTTTATTTTAGCAGTGTATTAATGATAGATGACATCTATTGTTGTGTAATTATTATAACAACCATCCTTTCAATATTTCTGTGGTGTGGTTATCTCATTTCCGTTTGTCAAGTAAGAAAATCCAAGTCCTAGCAGTTTAAGCAATTTGCCTCCGAGTGTGCTTTGGATGTCGTTCCTTAGAGCTTTCCTGTAGGCCTCCCTTATTGTACAAATTAGTATGGAGCCCATGTCTGCGTCCTCAAACATAGTCGTTGATGGAAAGGCTAGAGTCTTGTTTCACTCCAAATCCCCAGGGCCTGTTAGGAAGCAATCAAAGCTACTTGCATCTCCTCTGCCTTCATTTCTTCAAGGACAAGTACTTATGGCCACCACCTGGTGTCATCTGTCAACTCTGTAAATGTGTTTTTTAAGATAGAGAAACACAAACCTCTCTAGACAAGCTAATGGTTATCATCATTTGGAATTCCCATTCGGAACAATGAGGCCTCCCTTTACATTGTGGAGAAAACACTGCATTTCATGACTATATTAAAGCCTGGGAACTACTTGACATGGGGAAGTTAAAAACCAGTGCTCTTGCCTGAAGCCGGTAGCAAGAAAAAGAGGCCTGTATGCTGGAACTAAGGCCATCTCCACCTCTTCTGTTGGCCTATTTCTAACAATTGAAATTTCCTTTGGAAATCATTTATTATAGGTAGATTTTCCTCTTCCAATTTACTATTCTTAGAACATACTTATTGGTTGTAATTTCTTGCCAGTTTGCAAGTTATTTATAATGTTTTCCACCATCAGGAATGCCTGTTGTGGTTTATTTTGAATGGACTTATTGCCTATTTCCACTGGAAAACTTTTATGATGGAATTTAGAGCTACTCAGTTGCTTTTTTTTCATCTGTTTTATATATCTGCAGACTCGTGGGGATTAGTGTACAGAAGACACATGAATTTGGTCTGGTTTCTGGGTGTTCATCCATTTCCCCAGCAGGATTCCTTCAGCCTGCAAGGTGGCCAACCTCACGTCTACCTTCTTTCAAGTTGATCAATCAGGAATTTGAATAAAAATAACACAGGAAAGTTCTTCTTTCCAATCAACAACTTTCTCAGCTTACCTCACTATTCCCACTGCAGCATCTCAGCCACATGGGAAAAAATAAACAACAACAACAACAAAAGCCCCAGGATGAACTGGGGCTCTTTTAAGAGAAGAGAAGAGAAGATTAGAATTTCAGTTAAAAGCATAGATTTAAATTTGTTGTCTTTAAATTTAAAAAAGAAATCCTACACTTTCATCCTATTGAGAAAATTATTCCTGATTTACAAACTGAATAATAATACAAACAGGTGATTGCTTTTTCAAACTTAGAGAACGTGGTTTGTGAAAAATCTAGGTAACCAGTTCTTTGAGATGATTCATTAGGTTGTTGATTTGTGCTTTTTCTGTTTTTTGGATGTGGGGATTTAATACAATAAATTTCCCTATTAGAATTGATTTTGCAGGATCCCACAGGTTTTCTTAGATTGTGGCTTTCATTGTCATTTTGTCTGAGGAATCTAATGATTTTCTTCTTTATCTTCTCCTTGACTCACCTGTCATTCAACATAAGTTTGTGTAGTTTCCATGACTTTGGGGATGAAGGTTTTTGTGGGAATTGAGCTCTATCTTTATTCCACTATGGTTCAAAAAGATAAAAGGTATGATTTCTATTCTTTTAAATGTGTTGAGTTTTGATTTGTGCTCTAGAATGTGGTTAATTTTGGAGAATTGATCCATGAGATGATGAGAAGAATGTATATTGAGTATTATTGGGGTGGTATGTTCTGAATTTGTCTGTTAAATCCATTTCTTCTAGAGTGACATTGAGCTAAAATAGACTTTCATTTGATCCTGTAATCCCGTTATTAAGTATCTACCCAGAAGAAAAAAAAAATCATTTTATCACAAGGGTATTTGCAGCTCAGTTCACAAATGCAAAGATGTGAAACCACCCAAGTGACCATCAACCTACAAATGGATTAATAAACTGTGGTATGCTGTGGACTCTTATTCAACCTTATTTATTAAAAAGACAGGACTTTACATCTTTTGAATTTACCTGCATGGAGTTAAAGAACATTCTCCTTAGTAAAGTATCTCAAGAATGGAAAAGCAAGCACCCGATGTACTCAATATTAATTTGAAACTAGTAGATGAACAATTACAGGTCCACAGGAGAGAAAAACATAATTAAATCCAAGTAGGAGGGAGCGGCATTGGTAAGTTCCCACCTGATGGGTACAACATAGGGGTATGTAGAATATCTCCTGAGTGAAGAACTCAACTACAACTCAGATGCTAGTTAACAAATGGAAATGATGATGTATTCTTATATTAATCTGAAAAAAATAGAAAAATCCAGGTAAACAGAGTTGTCTAGCATGGAGATATTCCCAAAAGGTGCTTGATATCTCTTCAAGGAGCATATCTATCCATCTCTTTTTTTATTATTTTATTTTTTCTGCCATCTAAATTTAAGGAGTTTAGTAGTTTATCTGATTTGACAGTAGTTTTTAGACTTTGAGCAGCTTGAAGACACTGACCTGGAATGGAACGTTAATAGGTGATATGGAAGTTAGCAGGGTAATAACAGATAATGTCAATAATAACAGTTTCAACATCGTTTCCATCTTCAGACTGTTTGAACCCTTCAGTCTTCACTGATCCACTAACCCCCTAGAGGGGCCTAGAAATAAAGGATAGGGTTCTACTCACACTCCTTCCACCCCAATAATGGGAAAGGGAGAAGAAAAGGAAAGAAAAATACACTAGATAAGTAGTAACCAATGAATTGTTCTTTTTTAGAGAAGATGTATTTTAAGGCCCCATTTCCTAGAAATTTTTAACAAAGGACATTTTCTTCACTATTAATGGAAAGTTACAGCCACTTAAGGGACTTAAAGTTTTGAATGTATCATTTGGGAGAACTTTAATAAGTAGGAATGTCTTACTCATTCTTCCATGAGCTCACTATTAATAACTGTAATTCAAGCGGTACCATAAAGGTTTAAAGAATGCTCATCCACTGGGACTTAGGTCCTATTTTTTCTTGTACACAGAAATGGATAATTAAAAGCCTGGAAGACACGGGGTAAAGGACAAAGGATATTATTTCAAATTGTTATTTTTCATTAATTCACGTATCCTAACATTCTTAACTTTTCACCTTTTCCTCGATTTTCATTAGTAATTCTGAACTCTTTGTGGAACAGCTAATGCTCTCTCAGGAAGGAACTTATGGGAAGGATAATGAAGTTAATAGAATGATATTTTGAAAATTGTCCTTTGGGGACAACACAAGGACTGGCCAATTTTGTGCAGCTCCTGACAACCTAAGAGTAAAGGAAGAACTGGAACCTTCAGGTTATTTAAAGTCATGATAAACCAATTCCCTTTCCACTGAGGGATGGATTTTTATTATTTTTATTTTATTTTATTTTATTTACAAATTAACATGAAGGTACAATTAGGTTACCATGCATGCATTTGGTAGGTAAGGTTCCTGATGTAGTTGTGCCCCTCACACAGAAGATGTTCTATACACCCCTACCTTGTGCCACTAGGTGAGAGCACACTAATCTTCCTCCCCCAACTGGAATTACATTGAGATTTTTCTCTTATGTGGGCATGTATTAGTTCATCTACTGGCTTCACATTAGTATTGAGTACATTGGATACTTGCTTTTCCATTCTTATGGTACTTTACTAAGAAAAATGTGCTTCAAATCCATCCAAGTTAATACAAAAGGTGTAAAGTCCCCATCTTTTCTTACGGCTAGTACTCTAAGGTATACATATACCATAATTCATTAATCCATTCATAGAGCAGTGGACACTTGGGTTGATTCCTCTTCCTGGCATTTGTAAGTTGAGCTGCAATAAACAATCTAGTGAAAATGTGAAGGACCAATTTTTAAAAGTCCCTAGTACTTTGCTCAGTCAGAATGTGAAGTTATCCAAAACTTACCTTAACCAGTTCTGCAGGCCAGGTGTCAGGTAGCTGAGGGATGACACAGAGCTCCTTCCAAAGGCTGGCGAAGAGTCAGCCCATGGCCAGAGTTCGTATTTCCGAACCCTCAGGCATTCAATTTAGTTCCATTCAATAAGTTTACTGAAGGCCAATTACGTTTCAGTAGCAGAAGCTGATACAACAAATAACGCGTGGTTTCTTGCTGCAAGAGCTTGGCAGTTGGTCACCTGATGAGCTGCATCAAGAATTCTTCCCACCTCTGTGCCTGTAGCTCAGCAGCTAGGGCTCCAGCCACATACACCAGAGCTGGAAGGTTCGATTCGAGCCTGGGGCTGCCAAACAACAATGACAAGTGCAACCAAAAAATAGCTGGGCATTGTGGCGGGTGCCTGTACTCCCAGCTACTCAAGAGGCTGAGGCAAGAGAATTGCTTATGCCCAAGAGTTTGGGGTTGCTGTGAGCTTTGACACCACAGCACTCTACTGAGGGTGATATAGTGAGACTCTCTCTCTCAAAAAAAAAAAAAGAATTCTTCCCAACATGACTGGCAACACAGCCATGCCTATCTGGATCCTTTTCTTTCCAAAAATAAAACAGATTCAGTGTCTTACTTGCCTAATTAGATGTCTTATCCCCCTGTTTGGGTTATTCATTGGGTGAGGGGCAGTTACTGAATGTTTATTCTAAGTACAAGAGTTCAGTTATTGTCCTTTTGCATATGCATGACTTGTCCTACCCTAAACTCTCACCCTTCAGACTTTCTCCCAGCTTTTTCCAAGTCTTACTCTTGGCAGTTCTTCCTTGTTTTCTCTTGGGTCTTGACATGGTTCTCTCCTTATTTTTGATAAGAGTTAACACATTGAAGGGCAAAAGGGACCTACTACAAAGCTAAAACTAAAGTTAAAAAAATTAAAATCTTTAGCAGACACTATACATACTGGTTAATAGAAGGGGTGGGAGATTATGATACTGAACTTTTCAAAACTCTGAAGCAAACATAGTAGAACCTCTATAGCTGACCACTTCCCCACTGACCACCTCCGTAAGTTGACCTAGTTTTCATGGACCTGACATGCCCCTCATGTACATATCAGTCCAGCAGGCCTAGTTCCTTATGTTGACCACCACCGTGTGATGACCAGTTTGTTACGGTCCCTCAGGTGGTCAATTTACAGAAGTTCTACTGGAGTTAGAAATGTACTCGTGTTTAACAGGCAGAGCCAATTTTTTTTGCTATCTTTTGAACTTTCTGTTTTTATTTTTTTATTTTTAGAATTCATATATACACACACGTACACACCAAAGCACACACTCACACACATTGCTGTGAGCATAAAGAAAAACCTCTTCAGTGCCTATGAAATAAAATACAGATTCTTAGCCCTAGAAATTATAGCCATTCCTGACCTTCTGTAACCCACT
Source organism: Perodicticus potto (assembly GCA_963574655.1). Lineage (NCBI taxonomy): Eukaryota > Metazoa > Chordata > Mammalia > Primates > Lorisidae > Perodicticus > Perodicticus potto. Next base: position 84,770 of record CAUYRH010026065.1, read on the forward strand.
TCTCCAACATTTCTCTCCCTTCTTCCCTGACAGCAGCTGCCTGCATTTAATGGCTCCCTTACTTCCTATCTCTTCACCTGTGTCTGTGATCTTTCCCCACTGCTACCCTTTTCTGAAGCCTGCCCTGCCCAAATGTCTCCTTACCCATAGATTGCATAAAACACTTTCGGCCATTGAGAAGAACAATAATAACAGCAACTGTTTGCATTGCTCTGTATAAGTTAGATAGTATGGTCAACACTCTGCATATATCACCTTATTTTGTCTCCATGACTGACTTATAAAGTTGAGGAAACATTTTACCATTTGCTCAAATTCATATGCTAGTACATGTAGACATGGAATTGGATCCCAGATTCCTGGCACCCCAAGGTTCATGCTTCCAACCTAAGGAAAGAATATCTGAAAGAAACTGAAGGGGGAGAGGTTTCCAGGCGGGCAGTGAGCAGGGAATTCCTGGGAGCCGGGAAGAGGGGTGTGTGGCAGAAATATCACAGTGACAAAATTGACAACACTTGATATTTGAATGAATATGGAAGCAGAGAAAGAATTCACAGGAAAATGCCATTGTTGCAAGCCTTGGTGGCAGGGTGAGTGGGAGTTCCGTCCAGAGCCACAGCCTGCATTGTTGGGAACTGAGCCAAGCATAGTAAATACATTGATTTGGGGATAATATCTTAAATATAACCTGTTGTACTTTTTTCTATCAATAACTGAGATTGGTCCCTGGCAGCCCTTCTACCATTGATGACTAAGATGTAACCCTGATCTTATTGAAAAGGGCAACAGAGAGGAAACACTACCTAGACCAAAGAAATCAGTGTTTGTATTTTTATTTATTTTTATTGTTGCAGTTGTCATTGTTGTTTAGCTGGCCTGGCCGGGCTCAACCCCGCCACTCTTGGTGCATGTGGCTGGCACCATTAACCACTGTGCTATGTGCACTGAGCCAAATCAGTGTTTTTAATTTGAGTTTCAAAATAGAGATTTTTGAAGTCCATGATGAGACGATGGTCTAAAAAGAAGTGTTTCAATTTGTAAGAGGTTTGCCTAATGACAGCCGAAAGGATTTTCCTGGGATTTCCTAATCTAGACTTTGACTATTTAGTCATGCACAAAAGACTATGGCATGAAGTTTTAATGTAACAGCAGAGCAGGGGAGGCTATTGCTACGATATGGGGCAGTTCCTGTGAGGTAGGTGAAGGAAATAGAAGCCCTTTCTCTGTCTGAGGGGAGGAGTTTGGGGAAGAAGAGCGAGAGTGAGAGAGAGTGCGCATGAGCACGAGGAAGCATGGAGAGGACAGGAAGCAGACCAGTCCGGGGATCTTGCCCATGCTCCCCTGTCACCCTACGGGGGTGAAGAGTGAGAAGGACTGGCGACAGACACAGTGGGAGAGAAACTCCAGTAGTTTTGGAATAATCGTAAATCCCAAGGATTTTCCCCTTATTTCCTACCACATGGCTTCATAAGAAGGCCTGCATTCACATAATGGCACCCTGGGAAGGCAAAGGAAACAGTAATTACTTATGATAAGGAAGGACTAGCACTCTGGGAGGCTGAGGCAGGTGGATTGCTTGAGCTCAGGAGTTCAAGACCAGTTTGAGCAAGAGTGAGACTCCATCTCTACCAAAAATAGAAAAAATAGCAGGGCTTTGTGGTGGCCACCTATAGTCCTGGCTACTTGGGAGGCTAAGGCAAGAGGATTGCTTAAGCCCAAGAGTTTGAGGTTGCTGAGAGCTATGATGCCATGGCACTCTACCCAGGGTAACAGAGTGAGACTCTGTCTCAAAAAAAAAAGATAAGGAACGGGTTTAGGGGTTTGGGGTGTGAGAAACTGTAGACCACTAGGGATCTAGAACTTTCTGTACATATTGAAAGTAATGTGGATGTGGTAAGATAACTGGAGGAGGCCAGAGATCAGGAAACAGAGGCTGAAGAGTGAGGGCACCAAAGGCCATAGCTGAGAAATCAGCAGAGAAAGACCGTGGAACCCGAGAGAACACGATGGGCCCAGATTTGCTTCGAGGTGTGAATACCAGTTCATGGTGTTAGTGACCAACTGGGTCCATGCAGGCCGCAGCACAGGCCATGGGGATGGAGGGAGGGGGCAGACTAGGCATTGTATCATACCCATGCTATGGACATGTAGGCCACTCGAGACGTTAAATGTGGTAAGACAGGTACAAAGAAGAAGGAGAAAAATGTGGAGACCAAGTAAGTATTCAATAGGCAGTTAGTTAACCAGGGTTATGGGTCTGCGATTTAAAAATGAAAAGACTGATACATTTGGCTCAGCACCCTTAGCAATGGTTATGGTGCCAGCCACATACACCGAGGCTGGTGGGTTGGAGCCCAGCCCTGGCCTGCTAAACAAGGACAACTGCAACGAAAATAGCTGGGTGTTATGGCAGGTGCCTGTAGTCCCAGCTACTTGGGAGGCCGAGGCAAGAGAATTACTTAAGCCCAAGAGTTTGAGGTTGCTATGAGCTGTGACACTACAGCGCTCTCCCAAGGGCAACATAGTCAGATTCTCTCTCTCAAAAAAAAAAAAAAAGGACTGATACATTTAGGATGGTAGGCAAAAAAGGCAGAAGCCCTGTGGAGTGATCTTTATGAGGCTGTCTAGTTGAGTTGTAGAGAAATAAATGTACAATTTTATGAATCAGAATCATGGTGGGGCAACTTGGAATTCTCCACTGAAGAATAGAGATTGCTTCAATCAATTTTGTATATCATCGTGTGGTACCTAGATTTTTGTCATTAACAATAGGAGCTGTCTCCTATTGTGGAAGATTCTTATTCTAACTATCTGTTGATGTGCAAGTGCTAAATTTAGATATCAAATCTCAAAATTAACAAAACATCTTTCACTAAAATCTGTGAGCCTTATCAATGCGGATCCCCAGGGCAAAGTCCCACTTGTGCCACCATTATTATATCAACAAAAGTAGGGAATGCGGGAGGAGAAAAAAGTTTGGGAGGCAAAGGATGAACTCATTTTTTGAAAATAAAATGTTTAGTTTAGAATAGTTTTAGATTTATAGACAAATTATAGACACTGTCCAGAAAGTTTCCTGATTGCCTATGCCCAATTTCCCCATTATTAACTTTTTATATCATTGTGATACATTTATTGCAATTAATGAACCAATATGGCTACATTATTCTTAACCAAAGTCCAAACTTTACTTATATTTGTTCATTTTTTATTTGACATCTTTTCCAGTTCCAGGACCCCATCCAGGATAATATCTCTCACTTAGTTGTCATGTCTCCTTGGGCTCCTGCTGGCTGTGACAGTTTCTCAGACTTTCCTTGCTTTTGGTGATCTTGGCAGTTGTGAAGATCACTGATTAGGCATTTTGCAGAATGTATTTCAATTGGAATTTATCTCACATTTTCTCCACAAGGTTATGGGTTTGGGGAGAAAGATCACAGAGGAAAGGTAGCATGTTCACGGAACAACAGGAAGGACACCTGTGACCCACTTGACTTGGCATTGATCACGTTGGCCTTGATCACCTGGCTGAGGAAGTGTTGCTTGGATTTCTCCATGAAAAGTCACTCTCCCCCCTCTGTATTCTTTGGAAAGAAGTCGGTGCACAACCCACACTTAAGGAATGGCAAATTATTCTCCACTTCCTTGAGGGTGAAATTTGTACATGAAATGAGTTCATTTTTGACACTCAGAGTTTGGGAAGCCTACGAAATACATAGTGGAAACTCTCTATGGGTGTTGAAAATATAAAAATGTAGCTCCATAGAAAAATAAGGGCAGTGAAGGAGAGACAGAGTGAGAAGGAAAAATCCGCATCATAGAAAAGAATATTCAGGGCATATCTGGAAGATGAGGAACCCCGAGGAGAGAGATGAAGGGAGAAGTCCATTGGGGGGGAGGGAGAACTGGTACGAGCAATGTCCTTGAAACCAGAGGAAAATGGTTTCAAAAGGGGGAGGGTAATCAGTGATGTAAAATGCTATAAAAAGCCAGATAAATGAACAAAAATAGCCAAAAAAGCTAAGGAAACTTTTGAATTTGGTACCTAAAGAGTTAATCACTACTTTTTGTTGTTTACTCTTGCTTGCCTTGTCATTGGTAGAAGCTCACACTGGATCTGATGCCATTATCAACCCTGAGCCATTCCCAGGGTTGACAAGCCTGTCTTCCCCCTGCCAACTAAACTTTGGTCATGTGTTACCCTGACTTTGCAATGGCTCATTTGTCACTGTTATAACATATTTACATTCCTCAAGATCTCATGGAAGAAGGGGATTTCTGCTATAAAAAAACGACAGCATATTTTTATATTACAGATGGGTTTTGTCTTATGAAGGACTATTTCTTACATGAACTTTATTTAAGTTCAGAGATACTTAAGATAAATCATAGGATACAGCGAGTATAGAAATAACTAGCTTCCTACCTTGCAAGAGGTCCTTGAGAACTCTACACACAAACACCACCAGCAAGAGAAAAACAGGTGCGTGGAGAAGGCAGTGGGGGGCAAACTGCACCATGTCGGTGGAAACTGTTCACCTCTTTGTGTTGGCCGTGTAGCCATAGAGCCAGCACCCAGGGCTACTTGGGCCCTATATGTCTAGATATTACAGTACGTGCTCTGAGGTGCACCTGATTTGCTATTGAATGAACCTGAGACATAGATGTTCTCATTCAATATATCATTAAATATTTCCTTCTTAAACTAACTACTTTTTAGACAAAGGAGAAAAGCACATTTGCTCTTACATAGAATTAACTGCTTTATCTAGTCGGTATTTTTTAAATTTTTTAATTTCAAATTAATATGAGGTTACACATTTTTAGGTTGCATTGTTTTCAATTCTAAGGTAAAATTCAAGCTGTCGTTGAGCCCTTCACCCGGGGGTGTGGTGAACACCCTCACTTTGTGCACATCAGATGAGACCCACCTATCGCCCTCCCCCTCCTCCCTCCCTCTTCTCCTCTCTCTCCCCTGTTGCTAAACTTTTGTTTTTTGTTTTTTTTTATCATTTATGTGGGTGTGTAGTTGTTTATATATTAGTTTCATATTAGTATTGAGTACATTGGATTTTTCTTTCCATTCTTGAGATACTTTACTGAGAAAAATTAATTTCCACTCCATGCAGATCAACATAAAAGATGTAAAGTCTCATCTTTTCTTGTGGCTCAATATACTCCATGGTGTACATATGCCACAGTTTGTTAGTCCATTCATGGGTTGCTTGTACAACTTGGCAATTGTGAACTGAGCTGCAATAAACATTCAGGTGCAAATGTCTATGTGGTAAAATGACTTTTGTTCTTCTGGGTAGACACCTGGTAATGGGATTGGGAGATCAAATGGAAGGTCAACTTTTAGTTCCTTGAGGATTCTGCATAATTCTGTCCAGAAAGATTGTAATAGTTTGCAATCCCACCAACAGTGTAGAAGCGTTTCCTTCCCTTCACATCCATGCCAGCACCTGTACTTTTGAGACTTTGTGTTGTGGGCCAGTCTCACTGAAGTTATAGTGATAACTCAGAGTGGCTTTGATTTGCATTTTTTTGATGATTAAAAATGAGCACTTTTTTCTTGAGACAGAGTGTATGTTGCCCTCAGTAAAGTGCCGTAGCTTCATAGCTCACAGCAACCTCAAACTCCTGGGCGATTCTCTGGTCTCAGCCTCCTAAGTAGCTGGGACTAAAGACACCTGCCACAATTTTTTTGAGAGATGGGGTCTTGCTCTTGCTCAAGCTAGTCTTGAACTCCTGAGCTCAAGCAATCCGCCCATCTCAGCTTCTCAAAGTGCCAGGATTATAAGTGTGAGCCACCATGCCCAGCCAGATGAGTATTTTTTCATATGTTTGTTGGCCATTTATATGTCATCTTTAGAGAAGTTTCTATTCAAGTTTCTTGCCCACAAAGAAATGGGGCTGTTTGCTCTTTTCTTGTTGATTAATTTGAGTTCTCTATAGATTCTAGTTATCAGCCTTTTGTCAGATTCACAACATGCAAAAATCTTCTCCCATTCAAAAGGCTTCAGTTGTGGTACCCTCAGCTGTGCAGAAGCTTTTTAGCTTGATCAAATCCCATTTATTTATTTTTGATGTTGCTGCAATTGCCCAGGGAGCCTTCTTCATAAAATCTTTTCCCTGACAGCCTCAAGTTTTTGGAAAATATTTCAGACAGAGCCACATCAGAACTTGACTCTTCTAAGGAAGGGTAGACGCTATTAATTCTAAACCAAATACGCTGTGATCCCAAAGGGAAATTAAACCTTTTTAGGGCCTTGCTTTTCAAACTCTGCCCTTGGAATGATAGTTAGCAGCTGAAGGGAAGGATATTCCTAGAAATAAAAGCTATTATTTGAGAATAATTCAGGGCTTTAAGACATAAATGTGTATACAAAGCATTCTATAGAATTTTGATAGTCATAATAAATGTAAATCACCCACTGCTATTTTTGGCTTATGGTAATCACTCAAGATTTTCAACATTTTATAAAATAAGGTTTAACTTTCATTAGATTCCAATTAACTAAATTAGCAATGGGCAGCGAAAGTAGTTTTCTTTTTTTCTAATATAATGTTAAGGGACTAGTTTTGCTTTTTTTTTTTCAATCTGTGGTTCTCAGGAGTGTTACGAGTAAATCTAATGGATTACTGTAATGGATATAATAATGATGAAAATGTTTGAAATACTGAAAGAATTACTTAAATGTGACACAAAGACATGAAGTGAGCACATGCTGTTGGAATAATGGCGCAGACAGACTTGCTTGACTCAGGGTTGCTGAGAACCTTCAATTTGTAAAAAGTGCAATATTGTGATGTACAATAAAAGTGCAGGAAGTGCAATGAAACAGGTGCGCTTAGGTCAGGCGTGGTGGCTCACGCCTATAATTCTAGCTAGCGGTTTGGGAGGATGAGGCAGGAGGAGTGCTGGGGACCAGGAGTTCATGACCAGCCTGGGCAACATGGCGAGGCTCCATCTCCACAAAAAATAAGAAGTTAGCCTGGTGCGGTGGTGCGTGCCTACAGTTCCAGCTACACGGGAGGCTGAGGCAGGAGGATGGCTTGAGATCAGGACTTGGAGATTGCAGTGAGCTCTGATCATGCACGCCAGCTTGGGTGATAGAGCGAGACTTTGTCAAGGACAAAACAAAACAAATCACCAAGGTATGCCTGAACTCACAGTGTTACAAAGCCAGAGAGTAGAGCGACAAAAGAGAAAGTGGGGCAGAGGAGAGGAATTTTGTTAGAGAAAATGAGGTTAGACCAAGAGGTTTTACATCTCGTTTCTAGTTGGAAACAGCATACAGACTTAACAGGGAGACTCAGCAACTTCTCTCCTTCCACAGAGGGGTGTAAATGAGGTGCAGGGATGGGGTGAGCAGGGAACTAGCCAATTTCCTAAGGAGCTGGGCTTTAGGCAAATCCTCAAAGCCCGCAGCAGCCATGGGCTCTCTTGCCACCCGCAGCCGCCTTTCCTTAAGGCCAGTGTTCCGGCTGCCATCTGCCCTTCCTCCTCTACAGTCTGAGAAGAGTGATGTCATCAGGGAATTTCTCAGCGTGGTGGGATTCTGGGTAATCTTTTTGCACCTTGTCCTATATTTTCTTAACTTTCTAAAATCAAAAAAATACATTTTTATCATCCAAAAAAACCTTAAAAAAATTTTACCCAGGGCATATCACATGCACACATCAAAACAACCAAACAGTTTAGTGACAGCAACTTTACAGAGAAATTCCAACCTTCCAGTCTTATGTCTTAGAAGAACCAGAGTAGTTTCTGAGGCTGATGACCATGCTGTGCCCTTCCTGCCCAGGAAACACTGATGGCATCCAGTGACAAGAACATAGGCTGTATAACGGTGAAGTTCAGACTTTCAAGTCACAGAGATGTGGTTTAAACCCTACATCACAGCCTTGTCAGCTGTATGGATTTGCTGAGTAACTCAGCCTCTTTGCTTTTAATGTCCTTTCACGGGACTAGAAACCAGCCCACACCTTGGAGAGTTATTACAAGATTCCAAAGGCGAGATCATCCCACGTTTTGTGGAGGTCCCGTCCAATAGTGAGAGTGGCGTAGGTAACAGACACGGTGCAAACCACCGTTGCTTTCCTGTAGGTCTTTGATCCAGGATATTTTATACTAACATGTGAAAAGAGGGATAGAGGAAGGTTTATTTTACAAAAGTGTCATAATGTTTTAGAAAAGCAGAAGATAGGGCGGCACCTGTGGCTCAAAGGAGTAGGGCGCTTGCCCCATATGCCAGAGGTGGTGGGTTCAAACCCAGCACCAGCCAAAAACTGCAAAAAAAAAAAAAAAGAAAAGAAAAAAAAAGCAGGAGATAAGACACATAACTAGATCTTTGGGCCTTGAAAAAACAGAAATACAGGGGACTAACGTCATGTGGCTCAGGGTGGCATAGCCCGGACTAGGAAGCACGATGTGATTTAGAGCATAGGATTGAGGAAAGTGGTATCTTCTTTTTATTTAGTATATTCAGAGAAGCAATATTCTTTCATGTCTTTGAACCATTTTAGCTGTTAATTTAAAGTCCAGAATACTCAATTAAAAATTAGCAAAATCATACCATTATGGATAATATTTTACTGGAAGATATCCTTTAAAAAATATGTGCTTTTAGGCAGTGCCATAGCTCAGTGGGTAGGGTGCCGACCACATACAATGAGGCTGGCGGGTTCGAACCCGGCCTGGGCCAGCTACAACAACAATGACAACTGCAACAGCAATGAGAATAGCTGGGCATTGTGGTGGGCACCTGTAGTCCCTGCTGCATGGGAGGCTGAGGCAAGAGAATTGCTGGAGCCCATGAGTTTGAGGTTGCTGTGAGCTGTGATGCCACATCACTCTACCCAGCTTGAGATGCTGTCTCAAAAACACACACAAAAAAGAAAGTGCTTTTAAAAAAGTTTGGTTCTTTCTTAAGCTTGATGTTAATTGTACATCAAAATTAAAAGAGTAGAGATTATCTACCTGAGAGTATAAATTAATGAGTATGCCTAATTGGGCCATTTTGCATAGATCTCAACATACCTATGTTTTACATACATAGTACAGTGTAGGCTATAGGTTCATTATTAACATCATTCTTGTTAAACACATGGCTGTATTTTACTTTATAAATAAACACTTGATCAGTTAAAGAAAATAATAAGTTAAATAAGTTAAGTAATAATTTACTGTTGTTTATGGAAACAACTGTTCACTCAATTTACTGTTTCCATAAACAACAGTAATCTGAGTGACCATATCCCAGCCCTCTGTGCTCCCTAAAGTCCAGTTTAATAAACTAACCGTTAGCCTCAGTCCCTCTTTTCACCGAGGTTCCTTGCTGAAGCAGTGGAAAGAGTGAGCTCTGAGGTCTCCTTGTTCTGTTGTTGCATTTCAACTAAATTCAAATGTGAAAAAGCAAATGTAAAAATAGGTTGTAATAGTATTTTTTATACATCCCATGGAAGGCTTTCTAAGCATGTCACAAAACCTACAAACCGTAAAAGAAAAAGAAAAATCCAATTTGATTCCTCTAAAATTTAAATTTGTTCTCACTTTAATAAAAAGGACATAAAAAGGGCATATAAAGGACGAAGTACAAACCGGAGGCGCGTTGTGGTACACACAAACAACAAGGAACTGATACCTGGCTCGGCACCCGTAGCACAGTGGTTACGGCACTGGCCACATACACGGAGGCTGGTGGGCTCGAACCCAGCCTGGGCCAGCTGCACAACAATGACAACTGCAAACAAAAAATAGCCTGGCATTGTGGTGGGTGCCTGTAGTCCTAGCAACTTCGGAGGCTGAGGCGAGTGGATCACTTGAGCCCAAGAGTTTGAGGTTGCTGTGAGCTGTTCCACCACAGCACTCTACTGAGGGTGACATAGTGACACTCTGTCCCCTCCCACCAAAAAAATGGATATCCCTGTGCAAAGGGCATGTGCAAATTAATGTAATAAAATTAAATTCACTCAGAACAATTGGCAATGAACAGTAACAAGGAATTCAGAAGACATTCAGAAGGACAAAAGGCCCCAGAAGTGCTAAAATGAGCTTCACAAATAATAATAGCAATGTCAATTAGAAATGAGATATACTGGCTCGGTGCCCATAGCACAGTGGTTACAGCGCCGGCCACATGCAGCAAGGGTGGTGGGTTCAAACATGGCCAGGGCCAGCTCAACAGCAATGACAATTGCAACAAGAACCAAAAAAAAAAATAGTCGGATGTTGTGGCAAGTGCCCGTAGTCCCAGCTACTTGGGAGGCTGAGGCAAGGGAATCGCGTAAGCCCAGAGTTTGAGGTTGCTATGAGCCGTGATGTTACAACACTCTACTGAGGGCAACGTAGTGAGAACCTGTCTCAAAAAAAAAAAAAATGAAATATACTTCACCTGTCATATTGCAAAGGTAAAAATATAAATAATGTCAAGTGTTTCAGTGCCCAAGGCATTGGGAGATGCTCTGTCACCTGCCACTGGTAGGAACTTGTCTTGGTTATAAACTTTTTGGGGAGCAGATTTTAAAAAGTTAAAACCTGTAAATTCTTCAATTCAGCAATGTCAGCTATATAACCACCACACAAGTGCCAGAGGCTATGCCTGTGAATGTGTTTAGTGTAGAGATGCCAGTAATAACAGACCGCGGAAAGATTCATTACATTACGGCATACATATAAAACTGAACACTATGTTGATTAAAAATGATGACTTAGTTTTATAGTGTTGATATGAAAAAATGTGTGGTCGATATTTCTAAATGAGAAGAATCAGGATACAGAAATACAAGAGCGGTCTTATTTGCTGATGTAAAACCTTACACAAATTAGTATGGAAACATGTAGAGAGGGAGCACTTTTCTCAGAATCTTTATAGTGATTGCTGCTGGGCTGAGGCAATGCACAGTGAGTGCTGTTTTCACTTTTTAAAACATTTTTTTCCTACAGTGTTTAGAATTTTTTCCCACTAAGAATGAATTATTTTTCTAAGATGATGCTATGTATCTCACCCACACCAATGAAAATCAACCTAAAATGATTTGAATACTAAAAATTACTCCATGCAAAGGTTGCTTACAAAATCTGATTCTCCTTATTCCTGGGCACATGGCCGTGGTTCATTTCCCAACCTCCTTTGCGATTAGGTGTAGCCACAGGACTAGTTCTTGCCAATGACATCTGAATGGAAGTGAAGAGGGCAACTTCTGGGGAAAGTCTTTAAGAAGATGGTGCACCACCTCCAGGTTCCCCTTCCCATTCCTCCACTGGCTGTCGAAGATAAAAAGGGCTTTGGGTGATAGTGGAGCCACAGGATAAAAGCAACCTGGCTCCACCGATCACCACCTGCAGGAGAGCCACCCTGTACCTGATACACCCCCCTTGGATTTTTATATGAGTAAGAAACAAGCTATAATTGTGTTTGTGCTATTACGCATTTTAGGAGTATGTATGTTACAGTTGTATAATCCACTCTCACTATTGCAAACCTTATGGGGTTTCTTTAGTGGCATGAAATTATACAATAGCCTCTATCACTTTAAAATTAATTTAAGAAATCAGACCTGCTAAATTCAAACTATTTGCATCACCAGTAAATATATTCTGCAATTTGTTACCATTTATAACAATGCACAGGCATTGATGAATTGTTTGGTTATATGAAATAAACCAATACAATGCTGGTCTCAGTTGAGGATTGTTATTAGAGGCAAGTGATGTTTCTCAGGGGTGGGAATATTTAACTGCTTTAGTGAAAAAGGGATTGAAAACCATGATGCACAACTTAAATTTTTAGGATTTTTCAACTGAATTTCAGCATTACTTAACTTTTTTTGCATTATGGAAAAGTCTCTGCAAGATATTCTGAAAATCTCCCATGTAAAAAACAGATGTCATTTGACACAACTTTATGGGACTTGAGGCCAGAAGGACTAAATGCTTCCTAAGTAATGAAAAATACTAGGTTTGAATTCCTGAAAACACACCGAGGTTGGAGGTTCGTGAAGTGCGGTAAGTAGATCTATCAACTAAATTAGACCTTGCACAGTGGAAAGCTGGCAACATTGTAGTTTTGGCATCCTGTTCTGTCTAAGATCCAGATATCATACTTTATTATACATTGTATATTCTTGACCTGGACTAGAGACAGACATTTCTAGCACATCTGTGTCTCATTACCCAAAGGAGCTAGTCCTGGGAAAGAATGATTATATTCTTTCATGCATATTTTCAAAAGCAAATTAATCAATGATTTAGAATTTTACAATGTTTTCATTGGCAGTTTTAATTTTTTTTTATTTTCTTAAGTTCTGAATGCACACTTTTAACAAAACTGCTGCTTGCTACCAAAGGACACAGCTCTTGTGCTGTTAAATGGTCTGCATATTATGTGTAACCCCAGATACACTGAACTGCTGTTGGCAAAGACAAACTGAAGCTTGGTTACTTCACACTTGTGGCTGCTCATAAGGAAAGGAATGTCTCTTTTAGATTACAAAAGATCTTTTTATTTCCCTTGATAGGTTCCAAAATAACAGATAAGGCATTTTTAAATTCTATAAGATGGCTGGAGGCAGTGTTTCATGCGTGTAATCTTAGCACTTTGGGAAAATAAGGAGGGAGATTGCTGAAGGCCAGGAGCTCCAGATCAGCCTGGGCAACATGGTAAGAACTTTTTACAAAAATTTTAAAAATTAGCTGAGAGTGGTGTCTCGTGCCTATATTCTCAGCTGATTGAGAGGCTGAGGTGGTAGGATCACTCGAGCTCAGGAATTCAAGGCTATAGTTAGCTATGATTGTGTTGCTGCACTGCAACTTGGGTGATGAAGTGAGATCCTGTCTCAAAAAATAAACTTGCATAAAAACTTTACAAAACTCAATATCACTACCAACTTCAGTTCGCCAGATACTTTAAAAAGTGAGGTTTATTCATACATGAACAGGTAGAAAAACAGAAACTTATTTTAACACTTATTTGGTATTAATAAAGCAGGGTTCCAATCAAGAAATTGCCAGAGACCCTATTGCCATTGAAGTGATATGGGAATACCATTCCCTTGGCTTATATCCTTTTTATTGGGTTTTCATTTTCCTACAAAAATTCCCTACCATGATAGTTTAGTAGGTGCTGGATTCATCTAAAAGCGCATAAGGGAATAATGTCAGTTAAAAGGATTAAAATCACTCTTCCCTTGGCTTTCGATCCTGCATAAATGAATTGCCTCTATGAATGTAATCCCAATTTGGAAATGCTGGCAGGCAGAACAAATAAGAATCACTGAGACATAAAGTCAAGGGGAAAGCCAAGCTTGAGTGAGAATTATACTTGTGATTTTGCTACAATTTTCTTTTTCTGGAACATTTGGATAATTGTGACAGAAACTATACAGCTTTTCCTTTGGGGTCCCACTAGGCCTTGATGGGTGTCAGTGTCAAACTACACAGGGTTTTCTTTTTAACTGTAGCTCAGACACTATCAGACAGGGATCTTTAAGCTATTTTTATACCTGAACACCTCTGTGTGGTGAAGTTTCTCAGAATAATATTTTTAAACGCATAAAATAAAATGAATAGCACACTAATTTGCTATTGCTGCCATACCAAATACTGCAAAGTTAGTGAATTAGACAACATGATTGTATTCGTCACAATTAGTTCTGGAGGTGAGCCGTCTGACAGAGGTCTCACTGGGCTAAGATTAAGGTGTTGACAAGGCTCCATTCCTTTTTGGAAGATCTAAGGGAGAATTCATTTCTTGGCTTTTCTGGCTTTATAGAGGCCACCCACATTCCTTGGCTCACGGTCCCCTTTTTCCTTCTTCAAAGCCTGCAGAGCAGGTCAAGTCCTTTTCACAGCCTGCTCTCTGACCACAGCTGGGAAAGGCTCTTTGCTTTTAAGAGCATGTGCGATTTGCCTGAACGAACCTACCTGGACAATGTAGATTCCCAGCTGCTTCCTTAACCTGAATCACATTTGCAAAGTGCCCTTTCTGAGTTACAGTTACAGGGTACGGGAATCAGGGTGTGGGTGTCTTTGGGGGCCATTGTTCTACCTAATGGAATTACGGATTAAATAATTATGTGGAAGTCATTCATAAAAGTATATTTAAAAACCATATTTGTGATATAGTAACATAGTTTGCCTTCATTAACACATTAAGTAACAAAATCTAGAATGAGTTTAGCAATGTCCGTACATTTGAAATAGTGATGAGCATAAGAAATGATTTTCCAGCATATCAGTAACAACTGTGATGATATAATAAGATACGAAAATACCTGTAATTAATTTCTGTCAGTGACAGATGCAGAAATTGCTACCACTACTGTGGTTTGTGAATTATATTCATAACCGTAAGAAATGTTAAATTTCAGCTAGAGATTAAAAAAGTAAAGAGGGTGGCACCTGTGGCTCAAGAAGTAGGGTGCCAGCCCTGTATGCCTGAGGTGGCAGGTTCAAACCTGGCCCCAGACAAAAACTGCAAAAACTGCAAAAACTGCAAAAAAAAAAAAAGAACATATTCCCCCCATCCAAGATCACAGACAGACCTTTTCCAGATTAGGAACTTTTGCTCTAAGAAGACATCAAGAAATAAAACACTGATGTTGCTCTGGCAGTAGCAAAAAGAGTGCAGACTCTTCACTTGAGTCATGCAAATTATCTTGAACAGCAAGCCTGAACAAAGATGGCGGAGAAATGAGTTTCCATAATGCTAGGAAAATCCAATTATCTTCCATCTCTGCTTTCTCCACAAAGTCTTCTTGGACATTTCTAAGGATGTAAGTGATAGCTGAAATCATTATTCTTTTCTGTCAATTTGGCATCTTATCATACATTCCTTTGGAATGTTAAATATCTTTCATCTGTATATTTCTTACTGATGAGGTTTGAAACTCTGTAAACAGAAGTGGTATACATTTTTATTCTTTTGTGGCATTTTGAGGACATTTAATAATGAGTGAATGTTTATGAAGTGATGGGCTAATTAATCAGTCAATGATCTCCACAGGACTTACATATTTTAATGTAAATGGAAAATTTTAAAAAATGTGCTTGGTTAGCTGAAAGTCTTCTGGAAGTGGTCTTAAGAACGTGATACAACAAAAGATCTCTCGAATGAGGGTCAGAGTTTTTTTTTTTGTTTGTTTTTTTCCTGTTCTACTAACCAGCTGTGTGACCCCCAGCAGGCAATTGCATCTCTCCTGCATCTCAAGTCCATCCTTTGTAAAATGGGAGGATTGGATGAGATCACCTCTAAGGCCCCTTCTATCTTTAACAGTGTGAATCAGAGAGTTTAGGTCACCTTCATCAACATTACTAAAGCTTTTAACACTTCTTTATGACTGAATTCAAATTTCCAGGATTATTCAGCTTCCCCAAGTAGTTTGAGAGTTTCAGTGCCTAAACCCAGAAGGTAAATTGTGACTTTATCAAACACACCCCTAAAAATATATACTCCTTGTCAAAAGACTCAACTGGAGTGATACACTATCTCCAGTCCTACTCAAATCTTTTCATATCCAGATGAAAGAGGGATTAGGTGATGAGGTTTGGGGGAACTTTTTTCTTTTAGGTGTTCAATCAGTATAAAAGCCTATTGTGGGCAGGACATGATGGCTTATGTCTGTCTTCCTAGACCTTTGAGAGGCTGAGGTGGTAGAATCATTTGAGGCAAGGAGTTCAAGGCCAGCCTGGACAACTTAGTGAGACCCCATCTCTACAAAAATAAGAAAAATTAGCCAGATGTGGTGGTGTGCACCTGTAGTCTCAACTACTTAGGAGGCTGGGGCAGGAGCTAGGCAACAAAGAGAGAGCCTTTCTCAAAAAAAAAAAAGCATGCTTTGAAGTTTTCAGTTACTTTCTTACAAAAACTACAAAACTGTTTCTTTCTTTCTTTTTTTTTTTTTTTTGGTAGGATGGAGTCTCACTATGTTGCCCTCGATAAAGTGTTGTGATATCACAGCTCACAGCAACCTCCAACTCTCGGGCTTAAGTGATTCTCTTGCCTTAGTGCCCCAAGTAGCTGGGACCTTTTATCTTAGTCATGCACGTCAGTTCCTCTGTTAGAATCCTGCTCATTCTACAAAGTACAACTCAAATGTACAACCCTAATGAAATGTCCTGCTGCAGTTACCCCAGCTTGAGGGGAAAAAATATTAGGTTTCAATAGCAAACATCAGTGTTTCTTTTTGGCACTTAAACTGTGCCTTCAATTATGTTTATTTGTGCACATCCCTGTTCCTGAACAGATTTTTAAGCTCCTAAATGGCAGAGACCTCTAATGAAATGTTATATCATCAGGTTACACGACACAGCGCTTTATTTTACACTTAAGCATGTTGAACCGATGTGGATGGAAAATTACTGTCTCCATTTGGTGGCTCCAATATCATTCATTAGAAATGGCCTGATCTTCTTTTTCTATTTTATAGAGAGAAAACCATCCAGTATGTAAGGGACAAAAGAAATTGCCAATATAAGCAGAGGCAGAGATAAAAAAAAATGCAAGCAGATACCGAATAAAAAATAAATTCTCTAATTTTCTTTGCTTCTTGTTCTACATGATCGTATAAATTATCTTCAAAAAAATCACATAAATGCCCATAATAATATGTCTGGTTTATATTACACATATATGTATACCTACATATATGCAAACATATACTATTCAATAGGATTCTGTATGCTATTATACCTGCAATGTTGAGATTTTTCTCTTAAGATACCAGAAAGTAATGAAATAGTCTGAGAGCTTTTGTGATAGTGATACATAATATGTATATATTTTTTCCAAGTTGCTTGGTTGGCAGATTCTTGGAACTATTTGGAACATCAAGGCTGGGTGGGGTGGCTCATGCCTATAATCCTCAACTTGGGGAGGCCGAGGCGGGTGGATCACTTGAGCTCAGGAGTTTGAGACTAGCCTCAACAAGAGTGAGACCCTGTTTTTCTACCAAAAAGAAATAAAGAAGAAAGAAAAAAGAGAGAAAGAGTGTAAGAAAGAAGGGAAGGGAAGAAAGAAAGAGGCAAGGATAGCTCCTGCCCTAGAGTTTGAGATTGCTCTGAGAGATGACACCACGGCATTCTACCCAGGGTGACAAAGTGAAACCTGGTCTCAAAAAATAAATGAAATGCTTATAAATACTAATAGTATATCAAGACAGTATTGATAAAAGGATCAGTAAGTATATATACTAAGTAGACTCATTTGTACCATGTACCATGTATTTCCCTTTAAATTCAGCACCCAAACAGGCAGACTTGTTGGCAATCTACTTATGACTAGAAATAAAATCTCAGAAGAAGAGAAAAACAGGATCGATGGATCATTTTCATACTATCCTATATAAGAATCACCCCTCCTCAAAAGAAAAGGAAAAGTTCACTGCAAAAGAAAAAAATTATTGAGGTTCATATGGGCCAATTTATTTTAGGACCAGCGTACTAGTCATATTCTCGAACTGTTCTATCAATTATTAAGATGGGGGTTAAGACCTACTTCTCTTTGCAATTTTTTTTAGCTTTTGCTTCATGTATTTTTTTTTTTTTTTGAGATGGAGTCTCATTTTGTCACCCTCGGTAGAGTGCCATGGTGTCACAGCTCACAGCAACCTCAAACTCTTGCCTCAGGCTCCCAAGTAGCTGGGACTGCAGGCACCTGCCACAACACCTGGCTGCTTGTTTTATTTTTAAGTGATGGGCGTCTCGCTCTGGCTCGGGTTGGTCTTGAACTTATGAGCTCAGACAATCCACAGCATTTTGTACCCAGGGTTTATCATCTTCACACCTTTTCTTCAGTTACTTGTCTTTGGACCAGTGGGCACAAGAAAAGTTTATATATTGAGGAAAAAAAAAATCAGATGAGTTCTGACTTTCCCACCAGTGTTCGTATCTCAATGGCAACTTTATTTTAAGCTTTCATTTGCCCATTCATCTATAAAAATAGTCTTTTAGTTAGTTATGTTTTCCTCAGATGCCATAATTATTTTCAGTTTTCAATGTGGTCTGAGTATTTTTTTCCTGTTTTTAAGATAGAGTTTTACTTCTTAAATAATTTGACTGAGCTTGAATACGTAAGATCTGACAATTAAGTTTGCTAACTCATCCTAGAGAAAGCGCTACATACTCCTTGTGGAATATCACTATGGTCACGTTTGAAAGACCTCCCCTGGGAAGGTGTGCACCAACACGAGCGCCGAGTTCACTTTCAAAGCAATTTTGGAACTCTTTTTTTCTGGAATAACTATCAAAACTGTCATCGTATTACTCTTGATGTCCAGAGTCTCATCAAAATGTCTTCCTTCAGCATTTCTTTTATCTTGGTGTAAAGAAAAAAGTCACAGGGGCCAGATCAAGTGAGTAGGGAGGGTGTTCCAATCCAGTTATTTGTTTACTGGCTAAACACTCCCCCCAACACAGTGCTGTGAGCTGGTGTATTGTGAAGCAAGAGCCATGAGCTGTTGGCAAAACTTTGTTCAGGTGGTTTTCATTTTTCATGCAGCCTTTTCAGCATTTCCAAGTAGTAAATATGGTTAACTGTTTGTCCAGTTGGTACAAATTCATAATGAATAATTCCTCTCTTACCATAACAGGTTATCAACATCCTTTTGACTCTTGATTTGCTGACAGAACTTTTTTTTTATTACTGAGAATTGGCTGACTTCCACTTCCAAAGCACTTTGATGCTTTGTTTCAGGGTATTATTGGTACACCCATGTTTTATCACCAGGAATAACATGGCCTGAATCATCATCTTGCCTTCCCAAAAGGTCTTGGCAAACTTCTACCCTCCTTCGCTTTTGTTCATTGGTGAGCTCCTTTAGGGCCATTTTTGCACACACCTTTTCATGCCGAGCTTTTCAGTTAAGGTTTTATAGTTTCTTTGTTGATGTTTACTTGGTCTACGGTGCGTCTCAGCTGACAATTTTGATGCGCAATTAGACAAATTTTTGCAACGTTTTCATTAGTTCTAGTTCTGCTCATTACTAGCCGCCATGACCTCTCTTGATCAGTGTTGCTTTTTCTCCCCTCAGAAAAATATTTAAATCCATTCAAACACTGCAGTTTTCTTCATGGGATTGTCCCCATAAACTTGGACTAACACAGCCCTGATTTCACTTTCACCCTTGCCAAGTTTAATAAGAAATTTACGAGTGTTTGTTCGTTCTAATTCAAGCTCCGACATTCTTGCAACAACATACAGAAACATGCAACAATCATGACCACCACTCAGGAAGACACGGCTACGTGACACGAACACTGCTGTGAGATGCTGACATGCCCGTTAGGAAACCTTATGGAGCCAGCATACATGCATGGGGACAAATTTGCAAACTTAACCCTCATATTAATCTCCACCAGGGTACAGATTAAGAACTAGAAGCTGCTGGTAGAGAACATGTGTGTTGTGACTAGGATGTTCTTAGGGTAGTTTCTAAAATGATCTGTGCACAACTGATTCAATGTTTTCCTTCATAATTTCAAAAGATGGGAGACTTCCTGGGTAGCAGGACTCTATGCACTATTATGATATTCTGATACTGTGGGATGAGGAATTCTTTTGATAACAGATTAATAAGTAATTTCAGAACTTTGTAATTACCACTATAATCTTCAATCACACTACAATATTAGAGAACAGAAGTTTCTGCATGTAATTCTTTATTTGATGATTTTACTATATTTTTACCCATTCAACTATTAGTTTCACCAGTTAGGGATACTTAGCATGTACCAGGCTTCATGCAAGGTAGTAGGGATTCACAGATGTATAAATAATACTCAGAATCAAGGAGCTTAGCATCTAATGAAGGAGATACATGTCAATAAATAAAGTTTAACTTATATAAAGTGACGAGGTAAATACTAAGAGGTAAGGGTAAATAGTGAGAGTAAGGTAAATACTAATTTAATACTAAATTGCCAAGTTACTATTAGCGGGGCACTACTGCTTTTACACAGAAAACATTAGAAACAGAAAGTATATAAACATTGCACAGTAGACAAATCCAAATGCCCTTCTTCCTTCTCTGAGTGTCTCCCATTCCACAATACAAACAATAGCTCAGGGGTCAAAGACAGGAACCAATTCCCCGAGTATATGAAAGCCGGCGACCGGTAAGGTTCCGAGCAGATTCGAGCCTCTCTGTGTCCTCACACGGACTCTTCTCTGTACAGGCACAGAGTGAATGAGCTCTGCTGACTCTTGTTCTTCGTACAAGGATACTAGTCCTGTAGGATTAGGGCCCCACCTTTATTACCTCATTTACCTTTAACTGCCTCCCTAAAAGTGGTATCTCCAAATTCAGTCACATTGGAGGTTACTGTTGCAAATTCTGAATTTTGAAGGGGCACAGATCAGTCCCTAACACCCTCCGCCTATGCAATCTCACATTTTAACTCCTGGTCTCTGTGGGCTATTTGCACGGCAACACTAAATTACTTGGCTCCCCTGAAATTTCCCACTCCCCCCCACCCCTGGGTGTTGCTCATACTTTTCTCTGCCCACTTCTTGCTTCTCTGCTTGGCAAACCTTCAGTTCAACCTCTTCGGTGAGGTCTTCTCTGACTTATCACATTAAGCTTTTGATAGTTAAGTGCTCAGTATAGTAATTTTGAACATGTGAATCACTTAATATTTTACAAGATCTCCCAATATTGCTGAACTCTCAAGCTAGTTTTCTGTTTAGTTATATTCACGGAATCCTGCGGTGCAATCATCTCTTTCCCCGACACTTGGTATCTGTAGAGACAGGGACTCTTGTCTCAGATGTACCAGGTAGAAATTTAATTGAGAAAATATATATAATAACATTGTTAATTTTATATCAAAGTCCACATTCCAATCTGATTTAGTGAAGTTGAAGGCTATCTAATTAGAAAAAACAGTAATGTTATTTAAATAAAAAGGGAAAAATGGGCACATCTGAGAAAGCCAGGACTCTCTAATGATGCAGGACATCCTCTCCAACATAATTTAGACTATTAATCCGTTGCACCATTATTTGACCCAGACTTGATTTCAAGCCACAGTCCAATATGTGTCCCAAATACTGAAGGTGCAATGACATTATCAAGTTCATGTCCTGTGTTTACGGTCTAGCTATCACAGTTAGTTGGAACTTACAGGTCAGATAATAGAAAAATCTAGTTGCTACACCTCCCACTTATCATGGAAACTGTCCATTGACCTTGATAAGGTGGAACTCACGTGTGACATCTCACCGTACTCACAGTAACGTAAGTGATAATTGATCACATGGATGATGTTTCTTATGGTCTGAAATAGGCAGTCTGAGCTTAGAAATAAATATTAGCTGTGAAATTTAGGCAAATTTATTACTTTGGGGCTCAGTTTCATCATCTGTGAAACAGTGGTGACTGAATCCACCTCTTGGGACCACTGGCAGGGTTAAGTGAATTAATACATGTTAAATACTCAGTAAGCACTCAAATGCTAGCTATCATATTCACTATTATTGAAGTATTGCTTACTTGGAGGTAGTCCTACTTATGTATAAGCCTGCAGTCACGTGATTTCACACAGAAATCAAAAATTACAACTAACTAGGCAAGAGGATCTCCATCCGAAGGATGTCTTAAAGTTCTGTTATCTCTCTGAAGAACAGAACTTTTCTGATGGAGGTTTGTTGGGCCAGATTAGAGGATCTGATCCAATTGCTTTGGTACACAAAAGTTAGTAAAGCAAAGTAAAGTTAAAAAAAAATAGAGGTGGTTAAAGAGAGGAAGCTATGCGGATAACCAAAACCCTGCAACTCCATCAGCTGTTCTTTCAGAGTTGAAAACCTTTGTAAGAATGCTATTAGAATGTAAGATTCTTTATAATAAAACAGCGTATCTTTTTTGTTGTTGTCAAGAGATAGTGTGGGTTGGAGAAGTGGTGTGACCTCTGCTCAGTGCAACTCCAACTTTGTGGCTCAAGTGATCCTCTTGGCTGTACTTCTCACGTAGCTATGACAGGTGCATGCCACCATGCCCAGCTAATATTTAAATTTTTTGTTGAGATGGGATCTTTCTGTGCTGGCCAGGCTGCTCTCAAACTCCAGGCCTCAAGAGATCCTCTCATCTTAGCCTCCGGAAGTACTGAAATTACAGGCCTGAGTCACTGCACCCAGCCAAGCATACAAACTCTTAAATGTTTACACAGAAACCTCAAATTTTTAGAAGTACAAGTTGTACATAAATTCTATGAACACCCAAGGATATTACTTTTCGAGACCCATAACTGGAGTCTTTTTCTTGGTATTAACTTGAAGCCTGTAAAGTTCCTTGGCTGTGCTAACCATGGGAACTTTTCTTGGCTTGTAGCTCCAGTTCAGCAGTGATCTGGTGAGGTATCTGTGGCAATCATTGTAAACAGAACTCTATCTTATTTTTTCTTCCCTCCTGTCACACTGATAAAAACACTGCTATTAGTTTTACTTGGGATGGTCAAAGGAACATGGGAACATTGTACTTTAACCTAAATGCCTGGAGATTGGCAACTGTACCCTGCAATAAATGACTACTCATTCCTTCCCGGCGTTCAGGCTAAAGACCTGGGAGTCAACCCTAACTCTTCCTATGTTCGTACCTCAGATCCGGTTTACAGAAATCTTGGGGCTCTACTTAAAAGAAGAGCCAGAAACCAATTACATCTTATTATCTCTGAGGTTTCCCCTGGTCTAAGTCATCCTAACATCTCACCTTTTATTGCATTAATTGCCATGTAAGTATTTAACTCAGGCTAGTTTTGAGCCCAGGGCCTTTGTAAGGCATATAAAACTCATGTTTTATACCCTGGGAACTGTGTAATAAAACAGTGGCCCCAAGGAAAAATGCTTGCTTTTTCGAGTATGGCAGTCCAGTGTGCTAACTGGTTTCCCAGCTTCTAACCTTACCCTCCCTATGGTCTAGTCTCAGCAGAGTCGTCGATGTAATCCATTAAAAGGTAAGTCACATCAGGCTACTCTTCTGCCCCCAAACCTGTCTGTATTTACCTATAATATTTTCTATTAAGATTGTCTGTTTCCTCCCCATTAGAATGTAAACACTGTAAACACTCACTGATCCACTGAGGCAGGGATCTTTTTCTTGTTTACTGCCATTTCCTCTTGCAAAGAACAATACTAGGCACATAGTTGTCCAATAAATACATGTTAAATGAATAGATGAAAACTGCTTGTCCTAGTGTTACATCAGAAAATGTCTCCTAATTTTATCATTAAATATTATGTGAAAAAATACAAAGTTAAAAAACATTACATAGTTCAGTCACCTCATGCAAGAAAGCATTTTTAAGCACTGGGCCACAGAGACAATGGAAATTTTCTGATATTTGGGAAATAAATTATTAACAACTTACACTATTATTATAGCATTAAAATTAACAGCAGTGAACATTTATGGAATGCTCCCTCGTGCTAAGCACTCCATGTACTGTATCTCATCTAGTTCTCCTAACAATCTCTGAGGAGGCTGATGGCGTCAGGTTTACAGGGAAGGGCCGTTACCCCACACAGCCCACTCGTCAGTGGACTCCACAGCTTCATATTGTCCCCTTCCCTTTATGTACTTACTCTCCCAGTTGGGAGCCAATGGGCAGGGGGGGGGGAAATAGGAGGTGATGAGCTTGCTGTTTACTGTCCAGTATATGACACTGACTGCCATACTTGGATTAAAGTGTGCTGATCCTCACTGACCTCTCGTAATATTAAAGCTCATCCTAGCCAGTTTTCTAAAAATGTTCTAGACGGCCACTGCAAATTGTGAACCCTTCAAATGTTCACATATCTTGTAAAAGATATGAAAATGTTTTTGCGAGGGTTGTTTCTGTGATAATTTAGAAAAGTTCATTCAGCCTGAATATTCATTCTACCAAACCCTGTACAATAGCATTATATTTATACAGCGAAAAATCTCAATCATATGAGTTAGTGATTGAGTTTTTTCCAAAAAGGATGTTAGACTAGGTGTCAGTAAACTTATTCTTCAAGGGCCAGCTAGTAAATAGTTTAGACTTGAAAGTCATATTACTCTATAGTTGTGAAAAGCAGCTATAGACAGAACATAAATGAATGGGTATGGTTTTGTTCCTATAAAACTTTATTTTCACAACAGGTGGCCAGCTATCAGCCATGGCTTGCTGACTCTGTAGTTAAAAGATTTCAATCTTAGTGGCCTGAATGAAATGGACCACGTAAATTAATTAAATTACAGGTAAACTGTCAAATTAACCTTATAAAAACCCCCCTCTTTTTATTATACAGAAACATCCATATTCTTGTAGCTAAAAATAATGACTTAAAAAAAAATGACAGTTTAGCATGCAAATCAAGACAGACATTTGGCTCTGTATTAAGCTGAACTAGTAAAAAGAATCTTTGTGATTTATTTCACACACAGCACAAATGCAGGCGACACAGTAAGTACTTTATTCCCCACAGAACTGAAAACCATAAAACCCGGGAATCTCAAGTCTTATAATCTTCTGCATCATTCACAGCTATGCACGCTGTGGAATCTATTCCACAGGAGTCAGGAAAACCTTAACTTAAAGCACCAAGTTTCTAGGCATTACTCTAAGCATCTTCACATTCTCTAATACATGCAGTCAAACTGCCTATGAAGCAAATACCAATTCACCTTGAACGTCAATGGATAAGGGAAAGCAGTTGGGGAACCAACAATTTTAAGTCTCAGATTGATCCTACTTCTTTACCTTTACTGTATTTTCTTCCATAAAATCTTAAACTTTTAATGTTGTTATGTTTAATATGAAATACACTGAATTTTGAACATGCTTTTCAGATTCATCTAATAGTTTAGGATGTTTCTGTATGTTTTATGTCTTGAAAAAACAAAAACATATCTCTAATCTAGAATATTCTGGCAATCTTTATTAGAAGTTAAATTTAGAATTTTAAAGCAAAATAGTATGTTCTGTTCATCCAAACACTATAGATTAAAAAAAAATTTCCCCTAATGTATGTAAATTAAGATACAAAGCTTACTTCCAACGTACATTTTATAGAGGTATGTTTTCATTTTTTGAAGTAGGGTTCAATGGGCACTTTCAAGGTCTTGCTACCATCAGCTCTATATACCCAGAGATGACTGGATCCACGAATGCATAATGAAAACTGGTTGAGGCTGATGATGAATGCTTCAGTAGGAATCTGTTATATACAGGCTGTACTGTCATTTTCAGTAGAACTGAAGTCTTCCTTAAAACTCATCCTGATAGGCAAAGGGACTATTAGTTTCTTACGCCAAAAATACACGGAACTTCTTGCTGTTCAAAGGCTTCATTCTCTGCCTGTTGTCAGTAACTTGAGGGCCTTTTGCAGATTCTGCACAGCAGTGCTGACATCCTCATACTGCAAAGCACTGCCGGCATATTTGCAGTATTTCTGAGCTCTAGCAAAGTCCTCTGGGGTTAGACGGATATCCCCTAAAAGAAAAATAATTGAGATATTTATAAAAATATAAAATATATTTTGTTAGGTGAGGTAAATTCTTATTGTTAAAACTAAAGAAGATACTTGTGTTTTACTTATGTAAAAACACAAAGGTATTTTTCATTCTCCTATAAACTTGAATAAATTATCTTTATTCTTTTCAATTTTTTCATTACTAATATAAACCAGAGATATGCCAATGCCAATATATAATAACTTATACAAATAATAACTCCTTCAAGAAACAATAAATTAAGAATCTTTATATTTTAGCAAATTAACTGCAAAAACTTAAAAGAGTTTATGTGAAACAGGGAGACGGTAGCTTTGGTGTTTTTGCTAGAATCAGTGAGCCTCTGTCTTCATGGAACAATACACACAGACCAAATCGCGCAACCCTCATTTGAGCTGGAATGTAAATATGTCTCTCAATAAAAGAAAGAGGCAAATAACAAATGTGACATAAAAAGTTACATGTTAATTTTTTTAGCATAAAAATGTTTGTGTCATCCATGTAAAAATTCTTAAGCTTTACCAAAATTTTATATCAATAACCAATTAAACATGTAAACAACCATTACAAGTTATTTCTCCAAAATTTATTCTCACCAAGTTTTCTAGTCATATACACAATTAATATGTAAAAAAGTACACTAAAAACATTTTATTTAATCTAAGATGTGAATATCTTTAAATATATATTTTTAAAGACAAAATTAAAAACTGACTTTATATCTTGTCTTTTGAAATAATCATCATTTTCTACGGCAATTTTTTTGTGATTGTCTTTTTCCATTTTTATTTATTATAAATATTGCATACTCTTTACATACTTTATATTCTGTATAAGACACTTTCAAGTTGTAATAACTATAAGTCTTTCATTCTGCTTTTTCATTTTTCTACTGGTATCTATGGTATTTGGTTTCTTTGCAATTTTGAGTGAATTTTATTGCAACTATTTATTTGGTTAATTTAATTTGTAGAAACTCAGGAATCCAATTTGGGGCTGCTTTCTTTCACAGAGGATTTAAATTTGCTCTACTAGTATTTGGGTTTGCAAGGTATGTGAGGCAATTTTTATGAGGATTCTAAGGTATCCTGATAAGAGGCAGGGGTACAAATTACAATGAGCAGATGATATATTTCAATTTTATTTATCAAAAAAAATGACTTTGTTTAGTTGCTTTTAATTTTGTAATATATGTTGTGTGTGTGTATGTGTACACAGAATAAAATTAAAACTTTGACATTACCTAGGTAAAGACTTCAAAATAGGTAGCAACTCCAGATAGGGTGATACTAAATTCTGATCCAAATTTTTATTTTCTAAAATTTTCAGAAGGAATACTGAAGTGATGTATTCTAAAGTTTCTAGGTTAGTGCTCAGTAACATTAATGAATGAATATGAAAAGGCAGCCTGTACTTTATCTTCAGCATTTATAAGTCTTCAAATATTTGTTACATAAAATTTGGTCCTTGTTATTGTGAATCAGAGATCACATATTGCAGTCTTAACAGATATTAGTTTAATTTCCTTACATTTTGGTCCTGCTTCAAAAGCAAGCAGTATTAGTAAACTAGTTGATTATAATTAGGTATTAAAAGAACCCCAATAGTTTTCCCACAATTCTACTTTTACTATTTCAGCGACTTGCCATTTGCTATCCATAAAACCTAAAAAACAACTACCTTGCAGTTTTACTGACAATTCTGTCAGGCACACTACTGTTCATATTTT
This sequence comes from Perodicticus potto, assembly GCA_963574655.1. NCBI lineage: Eukaryota > Metazoa > Chordata > Mammalia > Primates > Lorisidae > Perodicticus > Perodicticus potto. Next base: position 111,972 of record CAUYRH010026065.1, read on the forward strand.
TTCCTTGAAAAATACCTACCAGATTCTTATAATTAGAGGCTCTAGTCACCTACATACACATACTATCCAGTGAGACACCTGAAAACTAAGTTTACCTTAAAGGATTGCTTATTTTGTGTGTTAATATTCTATCTGCCTATCTGTAATCTTTTAAATATACAAGGCATCTGTCCAGAATTTACTGGACTTTCTGGGAGAAAGCCGTAATGCTCAGACTTATCTTATTTTTACAGCATTAGCTTTAGCACTGTTTGGTTGACATATCACTTATCTATTAATAAGATAAAATGTGTAATATGTCAAGAGCTTTGTTACTATTTTAGTTTTTATCAATTAAACTTATCTATAATGATAAAACTATTTTAAAATATAGACACTATTTTTTCATGAAGTAACAGTTTCAATATTTAGAAAATTGTTTATAAAAATTTTATGAATAAAATTATCTTGATGGATATTTCCTTGATGGGAAAATAATTAGATATATAACATATAATGTTATAGTCATCATAACAAACTATGTAACTCATACATAAAATATGACCAAATAACAATCAATTTTCAGATTTAGATCCAAAATGTGATTTATGTACATAAAGAGATGTTAGATTTTATTTTCAACAATTAAAAACTATAAGCTTAAACAGCCATGTCAAATAGTTACTTTTGCTATTTTCTAACATATCAGGCATTCCTTTAGTTTAAAAATACAGTAGTTTACAAGTCATTAATAAAACATGATTTAAAAATTTAAATTTAACAAAAATAAAATCTGCCATTTAATATATTTCTTCAAAATTAGCACTTAGGCCAGGTGTGGTGGCAGGCCTGTAATCCTAGCACTCTAGTGGTGGATTGCCTGAGCTCAATGGTTCGAGACTAGCCTGAGCCAGAGTGAGACTTCGACTCTAAAAATAGCCAGGTGCTGTGGCAGGTGCCTGCAGTCCCAGCTACTTGGGACTCAAAAAAAAAAAAAAAAAAAAAAAAAATTAGCACTTAAAAACTCAAGAGAGAAAGTCCAAAAAACAAGGAAAAAACACTTTTCAGGAAAAGAACTGTTAAATATCAGTTTATTTGATTTTATACTAAAAATGGTACATGTAATCCTAATTTAATTAAATGAATTAATTTATTTTTTTTGAGACATAGTCTCACTTGGTTGCCCCTAGTAGAGTGCCCCGGCGCCTAGCTCATGTCAAACACTTGGGCTCAAGCGATTCTCTTGCCTCAGCCTCCCAGGTAGCTGGGACTACAGGCGCCTGCCACAATACCCGGCTATTTTTAGACATGGGGTCTCACTCTACCTCAGGCTGGTCTCCAACCTGTGAGCTCAGGCAATCCGCCCACTTAGCCTCCCAAAGTGCTGGGATTACATGCCTGAGCTGCCGTGCCCGGCCTAATAATCTTAATGCACCAAGATACAAGCTTTTTTTTTTTTTTAATCATTAAAATTTACTAGAAGCCATAATCGGAACCAGAAACACGTTACGAGCATGAAATGTGTTTTAAGGATTTGAGAGCTTGTCTAATACATCCTTCTTCTGAATGGTGTGGTTCTAAGTTCCAGATGGGCTGTGGATACAACCATCTTTACAAGAGGGCTTCTCCCTCCAGAGATCAGGACAAAACAAGCAAAAGAGCTACAGCTATCACCCAAATTCTCTAGTGTAGTGGCAAAGAGAGCCCAGGGCAGTACTGGATCATATAAAAATCACTGCATGCTCACTTGACATAAGCATCCATTTCCAAGGCTAATTTATTCTGATGTCTTGACAGAGGACAGAACATTTAATGGAGACTATTTCCAAAATTGGTCCGTCTTTCCAACTACATAGTTAAGGAAATTTATATATCTAGAGCTTTGAATAATCTCATTTGGGTGTTATCTATTATCTCCTGATGGAATTAGAGTAAGAGAACCATCTAACCTGCAGTTAATCTTGGAGGAAATATACAACACAGTACTGAACCCCTGTACACAGGTGTTGCCATGATATGTCCCTTAACAACTGCAACAACAGTAGTAGTGAAGACAGGCACAAGTGCATTATGTTAGGCACTGCCCTAAACACTTTTCAGATACTACTCCATTTAATACGCAAAAACTTTATGAGGTAAGCTGTTACTCACACCCTCTTACTATTTAGAGCAGTGGTTCTCAACCTTCCTAATGCCGCGACCCTTTAATACAGTTCCTCATGTTTTGGTGACCCCCAACCATAACATCATTATTTTCATTGCTACTTCATAACTGTAATTTTGCTACTGTTATGAATCATAATGTAAATATCTGATATGCAGGAGATCCCAAAGGGGTTGTGACCCACAGGTTGAGAACCGCTGATTTAGAGGAACACAAAGTAAAAGAGTAAAACTGTGCTTCAAGAACCTACCTCTCCAATTCCATTGTCCTCTCCAGAGTCAGCCACAAGTTCATTACAAACTATTTAACATTAATATGAACACATATATTAATATAAAGCATACATATGTATATTAAAAGGTGATAAGTACCATGCACTGGGGAGAAATACGTAGCAGAAAGGGGCTCATGAAGTACTAGAGATGGTGGTGATGATAGTGACACTAGTTACAACCAACTTTTTGTTTGTTCAAAGCTTAATTTTTTTAAAGTACTTTTAAGTTCACTGCAACATTTAGAGAAAAGTATAGAGATTTCTCTTATCTGTCCTCCTCCACACATGCTTAGCCTCCTTCATTGTCAACATCGCCTACCAGCGTAGCACGTTTGTTACAAGTGATGAACCTGTACTGACGTATCATTACAACCCAGGGCCTATGTTAAGGTTTTCTCTTGGTGTGCATTCGATGATTTTTGACAAATTTACAATGACATGTTTCCATCATTTAGTGTCACAGAGGAGAGACTCAACGCCCTAAAAGTGCAGGATGCACTCACTATCCCTCCTCTCCCTCACTCTTGTCAACTACTCATCTTTTTATTCCATAGTTTTACCTTTCACAGAATGTCACATAGTTGGAATCGTACCACTACGCAGTCGTTCTGGCTTGGCTTCTTTCAATTAGTAACGTGCATTTAAGTCCCCTCTGTGTCTCTTCATGGCTCATTTCCTTTTAGAACTGAGTAACTTCTCATAGTTTGGATGTAATGCAGTTTATTTATTCATTCACCTATTGAAGGACATCTTGCTCACTTCCAAGTTCTGGTAATTATAAGTAAAGCTGTAGGGTTCCTTTTTTTTTTCTTTTGTAGACATAGGTTTTTAACTTCTTTGGATAAATACCAAGGAGGACAGTTGCTGGATTATTGGGTAAGAGTATGTTTAGTTTTGTGAGGAAACTGCCAGACTGTCTTCCAAAGTAGCTGTACCAGTCATAAATGAGAATTCTTGTTGTTCTATATTCTCACCAGGATTTGGTGTTGTCAGTGCTCTGTATTTTGACCATTCCAAAAGCTGTGTGGTGGTATCTCATTGTTGTAATAATATGCATTTTCCTGATAAAATAAAACATCTTTTCATATGCTTACTTACCATCTGTGTATTTTCTTGGTAAGGTGTCTTTAAAGGTCTTTGGCTCATTTTTAAACAGGGTCCTTTGTGTTCTTATTGTCGACTTTAGGAGTTCTTGGTATATTCTGGATAATAATCCTTTATCAGATAAATCCTTTGAAATGTTTTCTCTCAATCTCTGACTGTTTTCATTCTCTTGACAGTGTCTTTCTACAGAACAGAAACTTTTCATTTTAATAAAATCCAGCTTATAAATTTTTTCGTTTCTGGATCATGCCTTTGGTATTGCATCTTAAAAAAGTCATTGCTAAAACCAAGTTTACCGAAAATTTTCTTCTATGCTATCTTTTAGAAGTTTTATAGTTTTGCATTTTAAATTTAGGTACGTAATTCATTTTGAGTTAAACTGAGAAGGATGTAATGCCTGTGTCTAGATTCATTTTTTTTGTATGTGGTTGTCCATAATCTTCTCTCCACAGCATTGCTTTTGCTCCTTTATCAAAGATTATTTGGCTACATTTATATAAGTGTATTTCTGGACTCTGTTTTCTGTTCCACTGATATAATCATCTATTCTTTTGTGAGTACCACGCTATTTTGATTACTATAGTTTTATAGTAAGTTTTGAAGTCAGATAGTGTTAGTGCTTCAGCTTTGTTCTTTTCTTTCAATATTGTGTTGACTACTCCAGGTCTTCTGCCACTCTATATAAACTTTAGAATCAGTTTGTTGGTATGTACCAAATACTTTGCAGGGATTTTGGATGGAATTACCTGAACCTAAAGAACAAGTTGAGAAGAACTGACATCTGGACAACACTGAGTCTTCCTATCCACAAACGTGGAATCTCTCTCCATTTAGTTTTCCTTTGATTTATTTCATCTGAGTTTTGCAGTTTTCCTAACACACATATACTGTTAGACTTATGTCTAAATATTTCATTTTGGCAGGGTGCTAATATAAATGGTATTTTGCTTTGTATTATTGTGTTTGTATAAACACAAGCACAATAACACTGTGTTTCTAATTTCTACTTGTTCTGTGCCAGTATACACAAAAGCAACTGACTTTTGCATATTAACCTTTTATCCTGCAATGCTGTTGTAACTATTCATTAGTTTTAAGAGTTTTTTAAGATTTTCTACATAAATGATCAAATTGTTTATGAACAAAGACAGTTTTATTTCTTCTTTTCTAATCTGTATATCTTTTCTTTCTGTTTCTTTACTTACTGCATTAGCTAAGACTTCCAGTACAATATAAAAAGAAATGTATATAATGGTGGCTAGATATGGTGGTATGTGCCTGTAATCCCAGCTACTCAGGAGGCTGAGGTGGGAGGATTGCTTGAGTGATTCTTTTAATGCCCCTGGCATCTGTAATGATGCTACCTCTGTCATTTGTGGTATTAGCAATTTGTGTATGCTGCCTTTTTGCCTTAAAGCAGTGGTTTTCCATTTTCCTAATGCTGTGGCCCTTTAATATAGTTCTTGGGGGTTGCAACCCACAGGTTGAGAAATGTTGCCTTAAAGGCTTATGAATTTTATCGATCTTTTCAAATAATCAGAATTTTGTTTTATTTATATCTCTGCTGAGTTCCTGTTTTCAGTTTCATTAATTTGTAATCTTATTTTTAACGTTTCTTCTGTTTAATTTTGTTCTTTTTTTTCAGTTTCTGGAGGCAGAAGCTTAGCTGATTATTAGATCTTCTCTAACATGTACATTCTCTCTAAGTACTGTTTTTGCTATATCCCACAAATTTTGGTAAGTTGTATTTTCATTTAGTTCAAAACATTTTTAAATTTCTCATGAGATGTCTTCTGTAACCCATGTGTTATTCAGATGTGTGTTGTTCAATCTCTAAGAATTTGGGGATTTTTCAGTTATCTTTCTGTTATTGATTTCTTGTTGAGTTCCACCCGCAGACATTGCCTGACTTCTATTCTCTCGAATTTGTTTCAGGGTGTCTTATGACCTACAATGTGATCTATCTGAAATCACATTTTTTAGCTTGTGTAATATCCAGATTTTTCCTAAGTATTTACACATTTGTACCCCTAGGAAAGTATAGTTTTGTTTTAAATGCTTTTTTGTCCCCCCTAAACTGAGTCACTCTATATGTATTGATCTGCAACTTGCTCTTTTATACCTAAATGATCTTTTCACATGAGGCTATTGTATTCAATATGTCCACAGTTTTCCACAGTTAAAATGAACCATAATTAATATAACCACTTACCTATGAATGGACATTTAATGATCACTTTCTATCATTCCTACAAACAATGCTGAAATTTCTGTGTAAATACACTGTGCCCACGTCTAAGTGTTTAAGAAAGACTCCTAACAGTCTGAGAGCTAGGTCAAAAGCATAAGCACTTACATGAAACCAAATTCACTTTAATTTTCAACTTCCCTAATTACTAGTAAGGATGGGCAGCTTGTATATATTCATTGCACGTTTGTATTACCTGTTGATTTTCTTGCCCATTTTTTCCTACTGATTTGAGTTTTACTTATTCATTTGTAGGTGCTCTTTATACATGCTGTGGACATTGATTCTTTACTTAAGTATCTATTATGGTTTGGATATGTGACCCCCTTCAATCCTAATGTAGAAATTTGATTCCCAGTGTTGGAGGTGGGGCCTAATGGGAGGTGTCCGGATCATGGGAGTAGATCTCTCATGAATGAATGCCTCTGGGTGTGTGTGTATGTGTGCGCGCTGGTTAGTGAATGAGTTCTTGCTTTATTACCTTTAGCAAAAGTTGGCTAAAAAGAGCTTGACACTTCTCCCCTTTTTGCCATGTGCTCACTGCACTTTCCCTGTCTGCTCCCACTTGCTTCCCATCATGAGTAGAAGCAGTCTGAGGCTCTCATCAGAGGCAGATGATGGGGGACCGTGTTTCTTGTACAGCTTATAGAACTGTGAGCTGAATTAAACTTGAACTCTCTTTTCTTTATGAAATACCCAGCCTCAGACATTCCTTTATAGAAAAAACAAACAAAAAACACTAAGATAGTATCAATATTTCCGATTTATTATAGTTACATTTTATTATAATGAGGAGGATCTTTTGTTGTATGGCATTTACTACTTTTAATTTTATCTAAATCTGTTAAGATAAAACCAAATGAGACACAAGGTAGTGAGATAGGTATCTAAGGTAATTTTTTTCCCTGATAGCCGACTGTTGTAATGTCACTTGTCCCAATGAACCAAATGACACTTTCATGATTAATTCCCATACTGTGTGGCCTGATAGATTCTCTGTTTCATCAATCTATTTGTCTATTCTTTTTCAGATATTTTCATATTAAAGTTTAGATAAAGCTTTTAAAGGTGGATTGAACTATAGAGAGGAATGTGGAAATCAAGTTTAATAGAAGAGTATAGAATACAGTTCAGCAGGTTACCTATCTATCAACAGATAAATCATTTTCCACTATTCCTTACTTTCCTTACTTTAACACTATCTGCTCTCCATGAAACACAAAAATACCTGTAAAACTAAAAGTTGTAGGATTCAAAGCTCATCTCAGCTCTTAATTTTAGGCCTTACAACTCATCTGCTTTTGCTAAAACTGGAAAACGTGGAATAAATTTAAAGTTATTCAGACACTCAACTATAAGTAAACAACATACTACATTTAAATATATACTAAACAACACAGTTCCCAGTGCTCGAAGACGTGACTACCTTATCAGCAAAGAGCGAGTGCACTGAGCTCCAACACAGCACATTCTTCTAATCTCTTCATTCCCCTAACTTTTTTTAGACTTTGAACCAAATGAAGATAAATTTCTCACCATCAGACCAGAAGTCAACTAAGTACAGAATTAAAGAAACAGAATTCACACAATTTATACTATGTTCAATGTGATATTACCCAATCCCGATTCTAGGGACCATGTTGGGCATTTTATTATTTTCAGAGTGATATGAGCATATGATTTAGAAATTAGGACAGAAATTAAGTTTATATCATAGGTAAGTCATCTGCCCTGTCCCTCCCCACCACATTCCAAATTATTTCTGCTTTTTGTTGTTTTCAAGGTTACTTCCCTAACCTTAACTCATAAGCTTACTCCACTGATTCTTATCAATTTTTAGATACTGTTTATTGATACTATGAAAAATAAGAGTTTAGTTCACCTATACTATTTTTTCCTTCTCTTTTGGCCTATTTTTATTAGTTCTTTTAATTTACTTTTATGTTCTACTTTCATTTTATCAACTTTAGAAAAAATTCTCCAGCATTCCAATTCTGGCCACTCCCAATTGACAACTTTCATCCATACATTTCACCTCTCAACTTTCAGAAACATATCTCTACTTTCATTTGTCAATGTTAATATTTATATTCTGTCCTGAATGAAGTTTTCTAGGTTTTGTGATAAACCTTGTACTATCTGAAGGAGAATATTATGTCTAAGTCAAATGAAATTATTTTCTTTTTATTTCACAATTCTATTGTTTAAAATCATGGCATATTTTTGTTTGTTTTCAAATCGCAATTTCTTGTATAATTCTTAATATTTTCTTGACTCTTTTAGTTTTTGTTTTTCTTTTCTTTGCGGGAAGAAGGATTCTGTGGCTTCTTATCAGTCTTTTGTATTCTACGGCTTCTTCTTTCATATTACATGGACTCTATTGATTTTTCTTAGAGGAGGGGAGTTCTCTGATTTCCTATTCTAATTTCAGAGCATTTTTTCCCAAGCTTTTGAAAGGTGTTGCACAGTTTTCTCACCTTAGACTATTTCAGGTTAATTTCCCCATTTCTTATACCTTATACTTCTCTGTCTCTTGATTATTACCTTTATCTTAATGGAATATATCTTAAATTAAGTTCCTTAAAAAAAGAATGTGCTATGTAAAGTTTCAGAGTCTGTACATATTTAAAAGTATTTATTTTGTCCCCATACTTGACAGATACTTTGGTTAGCTAGAGAATTCTAGGGTTTTGATTCTAGCTGTAGACTAAGGATTAATGATCTTTCCTCTTGAAACTACATTAAAATAAGGCAATATTAAAGGAAATAAATCCATAAAATAAAAAAAAACAGAGAAGAGTAAAAAATTAAAAAGGGAGAATTGTGAAGAGATTTAAAGTACATATCCTGAAATTTATGGAACAAATTGTCTAGATAGTGCGAGGACTTTCAAGGCAGGTATGGTCTCTACCCCACCACTTCCCCCAAAGTATCTCCTTATTTCATGGCTGACAGGGAGGCAGGGAGGCTATGGCTAGTTCCTACTTGTATGGAGAGAACAAAAAAATTCAATGGGAAAATACACCTGCACACATAATGAGAGGAAATTCAATAATAGTTACCAAAAATAATCACTCAAGGTCCGAAAGGACTAAATCTCATTAGATGTAAGAAAAAAAAAAAAACTATAAATAAGGAAGACCAATATAAATACAACATTCACTTTGGGTAAAAGAGAGAAGTCAGAAAAGTAGTAAAGATTATAATTAGCAAATCAATCATCTATGAAAGCAAGCAAACCAACCAAAATAATTAACCTCAGAGATTTTTATTTTCAACAATGGCGAGTTCCTTTCTTTTTGGGGACTCGAATAATTTAATAAGGATAAGGAAGATCACAGTCACACAACACAGTGATCTTGAGTTACTATAATCCAGCATCAACTTCCATGATAGCTTTGGCTATGTTTGTACCACTATATTCAGAATACAAAAACAAAACCAAACAAAAAAACTGTAACAAAAGGAACACCTTGGATTTTAATATTTTTAATAATATCAAATAATCCTGGTTCATTTGAGAATCCAGTGAACATAGTATTCAAGAAAATATATTTCTAATTACTTAAAAACTCAAGTTTAATTGAGAACATTTAAATATATAGCACTCCCAAGGTAAAATTACACAATGACGCTTCAAACAGGAGATATAATAATAAAATATCTTACAAAATAGTTAGCTGACTTACCCTGGGAAATTGTACTGAAAAGTGTGGGATCAATGGCAGTAATAGTCTGTGGAGTAGGCTGGATAGTACTGCTTGCTACACCTGCAAATCAGGAAAGCATAATTGTATGTTACATCTTTTAATTATGTATTAGGAAAGTGCTTAAAGGATCACAGGGGAATTTCATTATTTTATTTAACTATATTCTTACAACATTAATGGATTTTAAATGCATACACTTACTTGATGGTGGAGGTTGGTAGAAAAAATATGAAGGAAATATTTATGAATGTTTGCATACATGTATTGGCTGTACATTTCCTAATATGTATTTTGTTTGTCTAAGGCTTCAATTTATTTCTCAATTAAAGCATACCAAATATCTGCAGAAATAAAGGATTTCCTTCCTACTTTTTAATTTTTTAGTCAAATAATTTTGGGAAGAGAGTGAGACACAATTATGATTTAGTTTAACTTAAAGGATGAGTCCAATGCATCACTGTGCATGTAATTACAAATTATATATTCCATATTGTCCAGTTTTAACATTTGAAAAATGATATTATTCTAAATCCAATAAGCAATCAGTTTAGTCTGACTTTGTGTTAGCACTTGTTAAAACTATCACATTCAGTAAGTAAGCATTCTTGATTAATGGTAAGGAATATACTAGAGTTGAAGACTATTAATAATCTAAAAAATTAACAGAAAGTGTTGAAACATTCTAAAAAAACCCTTAAATGATTCAACAGGGAATGCAAAAGGAGAAGAAAAGCTGATTACTCCTAATCAAGGGAGTTATTCCCCCCAAATACGGTTCATTTACACCAAACTAACAGGTTAAATTGGAATAGGCGAATTCTAAGAAGAATAAAGTGGGAAAGACACTAGATAAGGAAAACGGAATAGAAGAAAGGGTGAAAATAAAGTGAGAAGTTTCTCAGGCCACAAAAACATATCTAATGATTCTAGAATGTTGCTTTCACAAAAAATCATTTAAGTTCTAAAATATAGTGTTTTTGGTATGAAATTCTGACTTTCAAGAATTTTCTCATCTCCACCTAAGGGAAAAGGTAGTTTAAACAAACACTACTTTACTTCATTTAATTTTGTTTTAGGGCAAACTAGTTTCATTTTATAGCCTTTGAACTATTCAAAGTAATGAAAATCTTATTTTTTAACTAAAAATTGAACTGATAAAATTTTTAAAAGTACAAAGGGATACAGATGAAAAGTGAAGTACAAATTTTAAATAGTACAAAATTTTAAATAGTACACTTAAAAAGGCAAGTGAAAGCTTGCCTTTTATTCCTATGTTCAACCACTTCAAGGTCATTACCAGTTTCTCAGACACCCTTCCATTCACACAAAAACATGTGAGCCCACTCCAATCTTTCTATATATCAATGCTGTTCTTTGCTAAAAAATTTGTGTTTTGAAATTTGAAAATCATAATCCCCTAGAAGGTATGCTTTGTTGTGTGTGCATTTTACAAATGGCAGTAAGTTCTGCATACTATATTGTTCTGTGTATTTTTCCCTTACTGTGCATACCAACAATCCCAGATTAATTCATATAAATATGCCTTGTTCTTTTTAATGGCTATACCGTGTGTTCCATGCTATGCATGCATCACACTTTATAAATCAATACATTATTGATGAACACTTATTTCCAATCTTTTGCTACTATAGATAATACTGAATTTTCTTATATACAGTGCATGCATGAATATATTTACAGAAAAATTAATAGAAGCATAGTTGCAAAGTTAGGAGACATACAAATTTTAAATCAACTAAATGAATATTTTTTGCTTGATTTTTTAAGTGCTAACCAAATATATTACTGTAAACATTCAACATAATTTTCTCCACAAAACTTGCTAAACACTATAAGGCACATAAGTACATAATATTTAAAAAAGATGTTATAATGTAAGATCTGAGAGGACTCTTCAGAGACTACTTAGTTAAGTCTGGTGCTTTGAGGCAGCTGTACCTGAAACTTATGTTGATAATTATATATATTCTTCATATAGGGCTTTACAAAAAAGTAAGAATATAACATTTTCACAGTTCAATCTATCATTGCTATTCCTGCCTAAGAAATTACAATTTTTCCTAAATTAAAATGCTTCAAATCAATCTCTCTCTCTAGGGAAAAGGCATATTTTTTGGTCAACAACCTGCTTTAACCCTTAAATGTTTATTTGCACATCTCCATATGACTGACAGGCAATACTAGCAAGAACAAAACATAATTTACAGGGAGAACATTTTTAGTAATGTAGTAGATTTTAAAAATGGTAGTTTGCATTTTATTAAGTATTGTGGTTAGTCATTCCACTAAGCTTTGGACTGACTACATCTTCAACATGCCTCAGGCAGCATGGTCAGAAGATGCTGCTTTGAGTTTGTCTTGGCGCACCAAGGCAAGATCTGTCCTTGGCAGCTACCATAAACACATTCCCACTGGAGGCTAAAGTACTGGCTCAACACAATCTCATAAATGCCTGGTAAGCTAGTAAAAGGTTTTTCGTTTATGCTATCTGTTTTTTGAGATGCTCAGATTTAGTTATTTTTCCTTCTTTCTTGACATGGATAGATTTCATTTGTCAATTTATAAATGGGTTCAAGTCCCCTAAGACTGTAATTCTACACATATTGGTATAGTATGATAATAAAAATACTTCTAGGGGAAAGCAGAACTGTTTTAGAAATTTCTTTCTATTGTTTAACAACAAGGAAATGTTAAGAGTAACTTCTGGGCTGGGCATGGTGGCTCACGCCTGTATTCCTAACACTCTGGGAGGCGCAGGTGAGTGGACTGCTTGAGCTCAGGAATTCGAGACCAGCCTGAACCCGAGCAAGACCGTGTCTCTATACACAGCTGGGTGTTGTGGTGGATGCCTTCAGTCCCAGCTCCCTGGGAAGCTGAGGCATACGTCAAGAGGATTGTTGAGCCCAGGAGTTTGAGGTTGCTGTGACTATGATGGACTCTACTGAGGATGACAAAGCGAGACTCTGTCTCACCCCCACCCCCAAACAAAAACAGTAACTTCTGGTTAACTTCTAAGAAGATGGTTGTACAGCACATGAGATGGGATTAATACAAATAATGAAATATAAGATCTCTAATTAAATACTAAATTGTTCTATTAACTAAATGGCATGGAGTCTGAAAAAGGAGGTTGTGGGTGTTGGTTATAAAACTAGAGAAGATTGTCCACAAAGTGTAATTCAACACAACCCTCGAAGAAAGCAGCATTTGGAGAGGCATGGAAAAAGGGAGATAGACACGTTACCTACAAGGAACAGCATAAGCCAATGTTTAAAAAAAAAGGACTGAGTGGAGTAAAACCTCAGTGTAATCATGGGAGTCAGCATTCAAAGAAACAGCAAAGAAAGTAGCAACAGAATATCTACCCCTAACAGAAGAACTCAGGCAGTACATGGTACTTCTGACACTGTAACACATCTCAGATTTTATTCTATATCTGGGCTGAGCTGCATTTACAGTGCAAAGGCTAGCATTAATTTTAAAATAATTCTGTCATTCAATCTGATTAGATTTATTACCAAGGTCACCTGCTATAATGTTTAAAGACTGTAGAAAGCTTATGATTTATGAGAAAGAAAAAAACTACACTGTATCACCTACATGTGATATTTACACAGTGCTTAAAAGCACAAGAAGCAAACACTTAGTCTGTTTAAACAATCACTATCCCTGTCCTCATTGAACCCCTTTGCTTTTTTGTGGAAGAACTAAAAACTGTAAATTAGTACATACTATTCTTTTCAGCTATCTTAAGGATTTCCCTTTGATAAAAGTGCATCCTGGACCTTTATGTGAGAGAAAGTAAATCATTCTTAAAGTAAGTAAGAGGGGAAACATCTGCTATATTTGTGTAAACCAAAAATGTTATTTTGTTTTTTATTAGGCAACTATGAACTGATTTTTTTACTGTTTCAAATATAATAGAAAAAAAATTCTGGGGCTAAGAGGAGGAAACTCCAACACCTCAAATCAATCTTAAGGGCAAACAGACTATCAGGAAAGTAGGTTTAGACTTGATAGGATTTTACTTCCTTGGAAGGAGGGATTACAGAAGGGAAATGGCCAAAACATGAAGTCAAGAAAACTTGGATTCAAATTCTGGTTCTGTCACTCACTAGGTATGCTTGTTTTCCTAGGATAATTGCTTACTCTCTTTGGAGTTTGTAAATTAGAGACAGCAATATTTAATTTAGTTGCTGTAAGAATAAGCGTGTATAAATCTGCTGACAATTATTTACATGCTAAGTGGAAGAATATATAAAATAGAAAAGGATCTCATCCTACAAAAGCTGTAAGGATTTTTTTAGTTTTATTCCCTATTCTGAGGAACAAAAGTGAGAAAACAAGAGGCTCATGTCAGAGTTAAATGAATAAAAATAAATTATTCATGCCATAAGACTTCCCAACAGAATACAACCTCTTAGTATCTATCTTTATGTCACGAAAAATGTTATTATAACCAGGAGATATTGTCTATTAGTTTGAACATATGAAACTACCAATATTTTGTCATTTTTCTTATACAAAATTAGAATCAGCAATTTCATATGGATAAATCTAATACAGCTCTCCTACTAAAGTGATTGATTCTCTTTCACATATTCATGGTATGTATTTAAAATATTTTTGTGTATTTAAATAAATGTATTTGTATATATGTCTATATATACATATATAAATATATTTGCATATGTGTCTATACTACAACTCTGTTCTAAGATATGCTGCCTGAAGCAGTACCCCGTGTGGGGGCTGGGGGGTGGGGTGGGTGGGGGTTGGGGAGGCAGCCTTTCTATTATGTTAATATCCTACCCTTAGGTGTTATAGTTCTCTTGATTCACAAAACAATTTTTTAAGTGTTCATTAACTTATCCTCTTTTTTTGGCAAAGAGACAGGAAGGAAGAAGGAAAAGGAAAGGAAGCTAATTTACTGAACACTAATTTTTTGCCAGACACAGTACTACTTTAAGTTTTATATCTCTCCCCCTTCAAGAATTAAAATAATCATAAGTAGGTAGCATTAATTTTATGTCAAACAGAGGAAAAACCTAAGTCAAGAGAAGTTGAATTTGTGATTTAGCAAGGGATAGAAAGTATTTTTTTATTATTAAATCATAGCTGTGTACATTAGTGCAATCAAGGGGTACAATGTGCTGGTTTCATATAAAATCTGAAATATTTTCATCAAACTGTTTAACACAGCCTTCAGGGCATTTTCTTTGTTATTGTATGAAGACATTTGTATTCTGCATTTAGTAAGTTTCACCTGTACCAGCAAGGGATAGAAAGTAACAGTCAATACTATTTGATTACAAAATGCATTGCCCCAGCATGAGAATGCCTATGTTTGGGTCTCTTGACTTCACTGTTTAAACTTTCCAACATAATTTGAATAGTATTCATCTAAGGCAAACACACCTAAGTAGCTGGTTTTGCTTACATCATTCTACAATGGAAATACCGAATGTTTTTAAAATATAATAAAATATTAAAAACAGGGTTCCATGAAATTTTACTTACAAAACAAATTCAAATTGGTTTGTCTATTAATATCATTACATAGGACATAAAGCATTGAAGTGTCCGGGTAAAATGGGCACAAAAGAGATCAGTGCTAAAGTATCATCAATAATCTTAAAGACAAAATATTAGCAATATGTGTAGATAATATAAATGTGAAAGTTTTAAAAGAGGAGGAAAGAGACTAATCATCATTGCCACTACGACAGTAAAAACAGAAAACTTTTTTTTTCTTTCGGTTTTTGGCCGGGGCTGGGTTTGAACCCACCACCTCCAGTATATGGGGCTGGCGCCCTACTCCTTTGAGCCACAGGCGCCACTCAGAAAATTTTTAAATGTAAATTCAAATCACACAAAATAACCTACATGGTAAAATAAGGCTAAACATCAATGAAATAATAGTGTGTTACATAACAGAGGTCATTAGCAATCAGAGCTCAAAGGATGACCCTTATTCCATTAATCAAATATTTTGAGATGTTTGTAAAGTTTAGTACTCATAGGTCACCCTTACACTGGGATAAAAGTAAATTTTTAAGAACAACTCCTGAAAAAATTATAATAAATTAAACATAATATTCAAATAATCACATTTGGAAGTAAGGGTGATAGTTTATCAAGAATACATGTAAATGAAAGAGCACTTCTAATTTTGTGAAAGTGTCTTTCTCTACTAACACTGACTACTAG
Organism: Perodicticus potto; assembly: GCA_963574655.1. Lineage (NCBI taxonomy): Eukaryota > Metazoa > Chordata > Mammalia > Primates > Lorisidae > Perodicticus > Perodicticus potto. The sequence goes on from CAUYRH010026065.1 coordinate 127,682, forward strand.
AGACTACTTTCATCAGATTGTTTTTGTTCTAAGAAAACACTGACATACAATATCAATTTATTCAAAGATAACTGATATCCTGTCTCTGTTTTTGTTGTGTTTTTTTAATTCATACATTTGTAAGGTTAAAAAAAAAACAACCTGAACTCCTCCTTTCACTTGTCTGGGTTACACTGTTAGTGAAATTCTACACCTCAAAAGTGCTCCCCATCATTAATAATACCCATGTCAGGCCAAGACAAGGATTCTTAGGGAATAATGCAAGACAAATTTAATCTTACTATCACAGTGGGATGTTGACCCCATGCACTTCAGTGCTATTCTTACACAACAGTGAAGGGGAAAAAAAGGAAAGTGGAGGAAAAAGGACAGCAATATACATGCCAAAAACAAAGAAACTATTATTAATGAAATATAAGGTTAAGTGTAATCGATACAAATAAACATTGGTCATTTCTTAAAAAAATTATCATACTAAAACTTCAATTAAAGGATTTGTTTATTTGTGGGTTTAAAAAAGTTTAAGGGCCTTATTATCTTTATGACCATTATTAGTGAAGCACACATATGATAAGTAGTACCAGGGAAAGTCACAAATTGTTCACTTTCAGTTTCCTACCTGCGCTGTGAGGCACTTCTGCTGGTGTATTAGCTGGAGCGTGTGCACCGGGAGGAATCTGGATTCCAGTGTAGTTGCCTGACGGCATGTTGCTTGGGTCGTAGGTTGAAGATGATGATGGCTGAGGGGGCTGAGTGGGCAGAGAGGCTGCTCCAGCATCTTCATTTTCTTCAGCGTCTATCACATGAGATATACACGATGTTAAAGTAGGAATTTTGGAATACAAATGCCAGGTACTCTTATTTTGCCACATATATAACAAATGAAACCTTTAAATCCAATTATTTTTAAAATGACTTGGGAGCTTCTTAAAAGCTAAACATGTAACACAATAATTCTGCCCTAGCTATTCACCCACAGAATAAAATATATGCTGTATATTCACATGAAACATGTGAAATATGTCCAAAAAGCCCACATAATTGACTGTTCAAGCAGATTTCTTCTCAAACTGCAAACAGTGACGATGTCCATTAGCAGGTGGACTGATAAAGAAACTACAGTCTAACCACACAATTAAACAGTAAGAAGGAACTGACTACTGACACACAAGTAAGGGTGAATCTCACAGACAGCAGCTCAGAGAAGTTTGCTGGGCACAAAGAATATTACATGACTCCATTAAACGAAGTTGTAGAACAGGCAAAACTAACTTATAGTTTAAAAACCAAAGGAAGTCAGAAATGTAGTTGCCTCTCAAGGTGGAATGAACTGGAAGGAGTGGGAGGTAATTTTTTAGGGTAACACAAATATTAGAGAGGAGTGGGTATTAAAGTCATTGAATTACACCCTTAAGAGGTAAGCATTTCAATGTATAAAGCCTTTATACCAAAACAGAAACACCGAAAGATAAAAAACTAAACAAAAAACTTTGCATTTTACAATGATATGGGATACTGATTCTGACTCTATTAAATAATCTGTGTTTTTTAGACATCTGCAAATGAATGAACTGATGCTAGTAAGGTCAACTTCTTAGTGTTGCTGAATGAATGAATATATGCATTGTATTAGGGTTCTCCAGAGAGGGAGAACTAACAGTGTATATTAAATATGCCTAGATAAAATATATGTAGATACAGTTATAGACTTAAGTTATTTTAAGAGGAGATTTATTAGGGGAACTGATTTACACAATTATGAAGGCTGAAACTCCCACTATAGACCATCACAAGCTAGAGACCCAGGGATGCTGCTAGCATAGCTAAGTTTAAGTCTAAAAGCCTCAGAGCTAGGGATTCGGAGGGTGTAATTCTCAGTCTGAAGCCTGAGAACACACAATGGAAGGACCACTGGAGTAAGTGCTGAAGTACCAAGGCCAGAGAGCCTGGAGTTCTGATGGTCAATTTATAATTTCCAACTGATCTTAAGAAGGAGGAGAGTGTCCCAGCTCCAGGAGAGGGCAAGAGAAGAAATCTATTTCTCTCCTTTTATGTTCTATTTGAGCTGGATGGTACCTGCCCAAATTGAAAGTAGTTCTTTCCCACCCTGTCCACTGACTCAAAGGCCAATCTCCTCTGGAAATACCCCCCAGAGACGTACCCCAGAAGCAACGTTTCACCAGTTTCCTACATATTCCTTAATCCAGGCAAGCTGACCCCAAAATTAACCGTCAGAAGTCCACCCTTGTCAACCTGACAGCCAGAAGCACCTCCTTAAACCATGCTTAATCTCTAAATAAAGACAGTGACAAGGTTATAGATCTGCTTTACATGGTGCAACTATCCTGCATACAACCAAAAATACCCTGTTTCTTTTCCCAGAAGGGGAGGTAAAGTCCTTAGGCGATGTTTACTCCTCTCCTGATTATCTCATAACTTGAATACTATGATGCAAAATTAACAATTTAAGAAATTGATATAAAGTCAATATATCTTTAGTTACATGATAATGAGAGGAATGAAAACAAAATATTTGGTTAACATACACACACACACACACACACACATTAACAAAACACAAAACACTCATGACAACTGCAGTCCTCATTTCTGCAACCAGTCACATGGCCAGAGCTGTGACCTGTTAATTACCATCTTCCACTACCCGTTCTGTATGTCCTTTGCCTTCAGCAAGCACATAAGCTGGTCATGATTCTATGCCAGGCATGTGAGCCAAACCTTCATTCCTGAGACTCTGAAGCATTCATAATTTCCAACTCACCTTAGCACATCTTAACCTAAGATGCCCTAAGAGATCGCCTGTATTTCAGACATCCTCTTCTCACTTCTGCTACCGAGCAGCAATCCAATTTCCCTTCAGCAGTCTTGATCAATCACACCAGCCAACACCTTAATTCCATTCTTAGCCTGTTGGTAGTTGTGAACTTCCAGTTCAGTGAGATCACAGTTGTGTCTCCTAGTGGAAGCATTCCTTTCTCTGGAACTAAGACCTCTAGACTAGCAGAGTATAAAGTTGTGGAAATAGGAAGCAAAATTTCACTAGTGGGTCTCTGGGGATAATGGTAAGTGGTGCCATTCCCTTTTCTAGCTCTTGATTCCTGGACCTATGAATCTTGGCTATGGAGAAATAGCACCATATATATTGTATGCTAATTCAGAGCATATACAGCCTTCTGGAGAACCTTACCCCAGCCCTGCCAAGTATTGTCACCTATCTGGTGCTGTAACTAAAACTTCAAAAGGTCAATCCACTGTCCCATCAAGCTGGCTGTTTCATGATGCTAGGGAACATGGTCAGACCAGTGAATCTGTGAGCACAAAGTCCACTGTCCCACTTCTTTGGCTGTGGTATAAGCACCTTGCCTAGAAGCAATGCTGTATGAAATACCATGATGGTGGGTAAGGCATTCTCTAAGTCCAAGGCTGATAGTTTTGGCAGAAGCCCTATGTGCAGGGAAGGCAAATCGATATCTGGAGTAAGTATCTATTCCAGTAAGGACAAAAAACTGCTCCTTCCATGACGGAAGTGGGGCTGCTCTCCTCAGGGAGCACTGCCACATTCAGGGCTCAATGTTGGGTTCTGCGGCTCGCAAGCTGAACTCTAAGAGCTGGGAACACAGCCAGGTCAGGTGAGTGGAAATCCATGTTGCTGAGCCCACAGATAATCAACCATCATCCCCATCCCCATGGTTACTCTGTTCATGACCCCATTAGGGACTGACAGGGGTGGTTAGGGAAAGGGAGTGACTATATCCACAGAACAGGTCATCCTGTCACTTGATTATTAAAGTCTTCTTCTGTTGAGGGTATCCTTTGGTGAGTGTTCCCATCGGACACAAATATACTCATACCTTTTGCTTAGAGGTCAATCTATCTACCTCTTACCCAAATTTGTTGGCAATTTTACAGTCAGGTTCATCCCAAGTCCCTATTCATATGGCCAATTCATTGGTTACAGTCCATGAATTGGCACATAATTGCATGTCTGGCCATTTCTCCTTCTAAAAAACAGTGCACGATTATGTGCAGTGCTCAAAGATTTCCCTTCACAATGTTCTTCAGTGATGTCCCAGGAAGGGGCAGCAGTGCTACAGCCATCCACTTGTGGGTGATGCCTGCACGTTGTGAACAACCACCTTAAGCCAGACCTGAGTCCACTCCTCTGTCAACTGCTTACAGGGTAGTCTGATGAGGCCACAGGTGCCGGCTGGGAGTGATGACAGTGCAGCAGGAACAGAAACCACAGACATTTGGGCCACTTCTTCATTTCTACCTGTGGCTTCAGAGCCTGCTTGGGCTTGATCATATATTTATGTCACTGCCATCTAATGACGATGTCCTATTGCTGTGCACACCTGACTTTATGGCTTGGTGGGCCAGGTAACACTCAGTTTCTGATGGGCGGCTCAGGTCACACGGCAACTTAATGGCCCATTGTCAAGAATACAGTTTCTATTAATACCCAATAGGAGGCCAGGAGCTGTCTCTTAAAAAGGGGGTAGCTGTCTGTCGATTATGACACGGTCTTACTCCAAGACCCTAAGGGCCTCGGCTGCCAATCACCCATCAGGGCCTGCCAGAGGCTCCAAACAACATCAGTGTCTGTCACTGACACCTTAAGTACCAACGGATTTGCTGGATCATATGGCCAAAGTGTGGCAGAGCAACTCATACAGCACCCTGGGCCCATCACAGAGTATTTTCCTGTTCTGGATCTCACTAAAAACTAGCAGTTTTTTGAGTCACTTAGTAGAAGAGCTGGAGTAACAAACCCAAATGAAGAATGTGTTACCTCCAAACTCCAAACAGGCTCACCAGGTGCTGTACCTACTTCTTGGTTGTGGGTGCGACAATTCATTCTTTACCTTAGAAGGAAGATCCTGACATGCCCGGACCACTGGAGGCCTAGAAATTTCACTGAGATCCTTGAATTTTAGTTAGATTTATTCCACACCTTCTGACAAGCAAATGTCGTACCATTAAATCCGGAGTAATTGTTACTTCTTTCTCACCAGTTTCAATTAGCACACTGTCGTCACTGTAATAGCCCAGTGTGACATCTTGTGCAGGAGAAGGCTATCGAGATCTGTGCAAACTAAATGGTGACACAGGAGAATCCATATATCCCTGTGGTAGGACAGTGAAATGAACTGCTGGCTTTGCCTGCTGAAAGCAAAGTGCCTCTGGTGGGTCTTATGGACAGGGATGGAGAAAAAGGCACTTGCCAGATCAACAGTTGCATACCAGGTACCAAGAGATGTGTTAATTTGCTCACGCAGTGAAACTACATCTGGAGTCATATAGAGAACCACAATAAAGAATGATAGTAAGTGAATTATAATCACTGTATATTAATTCATGAGCCTATATTGATGCAAATAACTAAATGAAAAATACATAAATGGAGATTGTAAAGTTCTTCCTTATAGCATAAATAATGCCAAACTAATTAATATAAAGACAACAACAGTATTAGAGGACCATCAATGAATGCTAAACCCAGTGGGTAAAGTTTAATGAAAAATGGGATACTTAAATAACATTAAAGTATCTTCTATAAATTATTTATTAATAATAAAGGGAAAATAATTTTAAAGTGGAATAACCCAGAGGACACTACACTATCCAAGTGATCAGTTAATATCACCAACGTTTTACCAACATCATATACTTTCAATGAAAGGTAGAGAAGAGATTTAATAAAATAATAAAAAAAATAATAAAATGAAAAAAAAAATAAAAAAATAAGAAAAAAATAAAAATAATAAAATAAAATTAAAAAATAAAATAAAATATGTAAAAGAAAAAGAGAGAGAGAAAAAAAAAAGACAGGTAGAGAAGACACAATCTCATTTTGAGCATTCCTGCAAAAAATGCATGGAGTAATATCGGAAAAAGTCAAATCGAGGGACAGTCAACAAATAATTGCCTGTATTCTTCAAAAACATCAAGGCTAAGAGAAATTAAAAAGGCCGAGGAACCACTCCAGATTAAAGAGAGTTAAGAGACATAACAACTAGTGCACAGTATAGTACAATCCTAGATTGGATCTTGGATGAGGAAAAATAAAAAAACTACAGAAGACAATACCAAGTCAACTGATCACAGCAGTGAAAGGACATCTTAAGAAATACATACTTAAGCTCTTTAGAGTGCAAGAACATATTTCTAATTTATTTTCAAATACATCAAAAAATAAAATAAAATAGATATAAACAGATATCTTTTTGTGGAGCTATAAGCCATTTCTGAAGATTTACTGCTAGAAGTTATAATTTTAACACCAGATTTTGATGCCAATATGATATATACATGATAGTTAATGGTTATCACCAGATTTTGATACCAATATGATATATACATGATAGTTAATGGTTGTCAGAGGGGGAGTGAGAGAGAGAGTTTTTTTATAGAGACAGAGTCTTGCTCTGTTATCCTGGGTAGAGAGCAGTGGCATCATAGCTCACTGCAACCTCAAACTCCTAGGCTCAAGTGATCCTCCTGCCTCAGCCTTTGGAGTAGCTGAGACTACAGGAACCTACCTAATTTTTCTATTTTTAGTAGAGATAAGGTCCTGGGGCTTTGCTCTTGCTCAGGCTGGTCCTGAACTCTTGAACTCAAGCAATGCTCTCACCTTGGTTTCCCAGAGTGGATATGATTATAGGCGTGAGCCACTGTGCTCGGCCTATTACGATATATAATTTTAAAAATGTAAACTGATGTCCTTCATTTTTCTTGTGTGTGTGTGGGCAGGGTAGAGGTGGGGAAGAAATGGAGAGAGAGAAGGATGACGAAGAGGGACATAGAATGAGTAAGAGAATTCTGAATCTGGTTGACGGGACTAAGGGAGGTTTTTGGATTACTCTGTCAACTTTTTGGTCAATTTGATATTGCATCAATATAAAGTTATCACATGAAAGGAATGGTTTGAAATATCTATTTTTCATTTTTTATATCATCAATTCTATACAATTTATGAGGACATAACCCCATCCATCAGAAGTCAAGGAGCATCTAATAGAGATTTAGAGAGATTTAGAGATTTAGAGATTTTATTAAATGTCTTTATAGAAGAGTTTATTACTTTATTACTTCTCTTTATGAAGTAATATTTGAAGTTATTATGAAGTTGAAAATTGTTACTTTTGAATTATTATGAAGTTGAAAAGTGGTTCCTCGGCCTTTTTAATTTCTCTTAGCCTTGATGTTTTTGAAGAATACAGGCAATTATTTGTTGACTGTCCCTCGATTTGACTTTTTACGATATTACTTCATGCATTTTTTGCAGGAATGCTCAAAATGAGATTGTGTCTTCTCTACCTTTTTTTTTTTTCTCTCTTTTTCTTTTACATCTTTTATTTTATTTTTTAATTTTATTTTATTATTTTATTATTTTTTATTCTTTTTTTTCATTTTATTATTTTTTGATCTCTATAAAGAGATTTAATAAAATCTTTAAATCTCTAATCTCTCTAAATCTCTATTAGATGCTCCTTGACTTCTGATGGATGGGGTTATGTCCTCATAAAGCCATCATAAAACTAAAAGTCTAAGAAAAAATGCATTTAAAACACCAAACCTACTGAATATCATAGCTTAGCTTAACCTACATTAAATATGCTCAGAAGATGTTAGCTTACAACTGGTTAAAATCAACTAACACAAAACCTATACTATAGTAAAGTGTTGGCTAGCTCATGTAATTTATTGTATTCTGTACCTAAAGTAAAAAAAACAAAATGACTATACAGGTACTCAAAATAATATTGTTTCTACTCAATCCTATTACTTTTGAATTATTATGAAGTTGAAAATTGTTACATTAAACCACAGTAAGTTGGGGACCATATGTAATACCTATTCAAATGTCACAGTGGTGTGGTATACTGTTGGCACTTAATACACAGTAGGGTTTTCAAAACTAGTATATTACTCTTTTGTTCTTAAGGTACAATATCTATTATTTTCCACTGGTTTTGATAGAAATTCAATTCCAGAACAATAGATAAATAAGACTTTCATTAAACATAATACTGTTTACACCTGGATTATCTTTTAAGAGTTACTTTAAAAATACAACAGAATATAATGATACACTGAGAAAAAGAAAAAAAAATTATGGTTTTAAAGAAGACTTTTCTCATACATACTCAGATTTAATGACATTCTCTTGTAGAGCCATAAGCCATTTCTGAGGAAGTGTTTCTAGATATTATGACTTAACACCTGATTATGATACCAGATTATATTTTAAATCAATGAGCTGAAATTGTTACTCTAGCCATACTGGAGAAAATGAGGAAGGTTTTTGTAAAGAGAATGTTAAGGTTATGGTTGAACCACCATTTGACACAGAGATCATGAATCTGACTCATGAACTTCATCAGCCATCATAGCCGAAGTCCCTAGTGCCACTGTATCTAGAGACAGGTATTTACAAAGAAAATAAAGTTAAATGAGGTCATAGTCCTAAACTGATAGAACTGTGGCTTTATAAGAGGAGGAAGTAGGAAGGGCGGAGTCTCTTTTTACCATATGAGGACACAGAGAGAAGGTGGCTATCTGAAAGCTAGGTGAAGATAGGTTTCATCAGAAGCCAAACCCTGTTGGACCTTGACCTTGGACTTTCTAAATTCCACAACTGTGAGAAAATACATATTCTCCTAAGTAAAGTATCTCAAGAATGGAAGAAAAAGTATCCAATGTACTCAGTACTTCTATGAAACCAATTTATATTTACTCACACTTTCTTACGAAAGATAGATCACAACTATCGCCCAGGATGAAGGAGAGAAATGGAGTGTGAAAGGAGGGGAGGGGGAATGTTTGATAGAGGGAGGGCAAACGGTGGGACCACACCTATGGAGCATATTGCAAGGGTACAAGTCAAATCTATCAAGAACATAAATGTCTTAACACGATAATCAAGTAAATGAGGCAAAAGCTGTATTAATTAGTTTGATGTAAGCACTCCAAATTGTATAAAAAATCAACACATTATACCCCACATATGCATAAATGTATTCATGATCTATGTGTATATGACTTAATTAAAAAAAATACATTTCTCTTGTTTAAGCCATCCAATGTGAGGCATTTTATTATGGCAACCCAAGCACACAAAGGAGACTGGAGTAGGGAATAAAGCTGGAAAAAAAAGGTGGTGAATCTTGCTGGAAGGCTTAGGGATCTTAAATCTTTTCTTGCAGACAATTGGAAGCAGGAAGCAGAGTGACACAAAACATCACTGATTATGGTCAGTACTAAAGCAGAGAAGGAAGTGTAGAAAACATTTTAACACATTAAGTGAAAAAATGAGAAATAAGGTTGTGGCAATATACTTTAAAAAAAATCCAATTCTACTGTCATGATCAACAATCCAAACAAGGCAATAGAATGGTCAACTTAAAATATTTAATAACAATTTTAATATTATATTATTTCTGCTGTAGAAATAGTGAAAAAAATATAGGACTTAGAGGGAGAAAGCCAAAATTCAAATTTTGATTCTCCTTTTGAGGTTCTAACCTTAGGCAGGCCAACAGCCATGTGGAACCTCAATTTTCTCCTCAAATGAAACAGGAGCAAAATAAACTACCTTTTAAGGATTTCTGAGGGCATGAGACAAAATATGTAAAAACGAGTTGCAAGCTTTAAGGACATGTGAATGCAAAGCATTTATTATGTAAAATTGCTACAAGAAGCATTTTAAATGAAAAACTACTTTAAAATTTAGGTAAAGATAGATCACGAAATATGCTTTAGGTATCGAAAGAAACAGAATACTGCATTAAAGTGTACATTTCTAGAAGATAAAGTGCAAAATAATTTACACATAGCATTCATATGTAAAATCAAAATCCTTTTTCCCTGAGTGGCATAATAAAACTCTTAAGAATTCTCTGGATAAATCAATAAAATACAAAGGTTTTCCTGTCTTCCCTACTCATTCTTTTTATTTATTTTATTTTTTGTCCTTTGGGGGGACTTTCATTGAGGTATAATTTAAATATAGTAAAAATCATGCTTTTAAAATTATTCCTAGTATTTGTACATGTTTTTTAGGTATTTAGTTTCGAAAACTTTATATAGTGTATAACCACCACCATAGCCACAATATGGAATATGCCCATCATCTCCCCAATTTTTACCATCTTCCTTTGTAGTAAACCCCCTTGACCTACCCCTAATAACTCACTGATCTGATTTCTGTCCCGAAAGCACTGCCTTTTCCTGAAATGTTACATAAATCCAAGCATACAACTGATAGACTTTTGAGATTAGTCCATATCGTTACATGTGCCAGCAGTTCACTGCCTTTAACTGCTGAGTAGCAGCCCACTGCAAAGATGTTCCAAAATTTGCAAACTGATGGCATGTGGATTTTTCTAGTTTTTAGGAATTACAAATAAACTTGCTATAAATATTCATTTGTAGGTCTTTGTGTAAATATATGTTTGCATTTCTCTTTGGTAAATAAATGCCTAGAAGTAAGACTTCCAGTTCTTAACGCTAAGCATGTGTTTGATTTTATAAATGCCAATTCTCTCCCTATCATGAATTATGAGAGAGCTGAGCATCTTTATTAACTTGGTACGTACTATCAGCTTTGTTAAATTTTAGCCTTAGATTCTAGTAAGTGCATAGGTTGTCTTGTTTTAATTTTTTTCCCCTAATGACTAAAGGTTTCAGCATCTTTACATGTCCTTACTTGCCACCTACTCATTCTTAAAACGATACATGGAAATACTCAACTGTTATATTTCGTCAATGGATCCCTATACAACCTTGTACATACTGCATACCACCTGTGCAGAACTGCAGCTTAGAACTGAAAATTGAGGACAGCATACATATTCAGAAATCACCAAAATGGGCTAAAAGTACTAAGATACCATGTATTTCATCAGTGCATATTAATTTACTAGGTACTGGTTGAGAAATACAATATAAGAAAAAAATTCTAAGGGAACAGATTTGCACAGACTAATAGTGCTAAAGAGTTATCTCAGTGCCAAGGCCAGTAGTTTCACAAGTTTTTAGGAAGTATTAAAAAAGCAGATAATTTCACCATTTCAAAGCATAGAAAAGGAATAGAAACTTTCGGACTGTATTTATGAAGCAAGTATAACACTGATAAGCAAAAATGAAAACTGTAGATCAATTATAGTTATGATGTCAAGGCAAAAATCCTAAATGATACAGAAGTGAACTGAATTCATCAGTATAATAAATAATATATCACGACCAGTGGGGCTTGTTGCACAATCTCAGTTGGTTCAATATTAGGCTTTTAATAAAATTCACTAAAATAACAGACCTATGGAGATGAATTAGATTGGGGTTGGCCAACTATGACCAGTGGGTATGCTGCTGTTTTTGTAAATACAAGTACTGCTGAAACATAACCATGCTCATTTGTTTACACATTGTCTATGGCTACCTTTGCATGACAATACCAGAGTTGAACAGTTGCAATAAAGATTGTATGATTCATAAGCCTAACATATTTACTATCTGATCCTTTAAGGAAAAATTTACTGACCCCTGTATTAGATGATTATCTTCACAGATGCTTAAAAGTTATATAACAAAATGCAAGGATCGTTTGGAATTTTCTCAGTTCAACATAAAATGGTTGTTTTCTTCATAACAGTCTATTCCTACATGTCTAATAAATAAAAACAATAAGTAAACCACTTTTTTCCTTTTCTATTGTACGTTAACTGAAAGTCCAAATGAACAAACCTGTTATTTCCTGATTAAACTTTGTAAAGCTCATTATGTGGTGGTAACATTTTCCTGTACATAGTAAATTAAAAAAAAAAAAAAAAGCGAAGTGCAGAACAGTATATATGCTGCCAACTGTATGAAAAAAGGAGGCTACCTACTACGAAGCTAATTTAAAGGTTTCATATGAAGGCTATAACCCAACTATAGCACAAGAATATGGGAAGGGAGGGGAGGGGGGAGGTAGGAGTGGAGGGAGGGCAATTGGTGGGGCCACACCTATGGTGCATCTTAGAAGGGTACAGGCAAAACTTACTAAATGCAGAATACAAATGTCTTCATACAATAAGTAAGAAAATGCTATGAAGGGTATGTTAAAGAGTTTGATGCAAACACTTCAGATTGTATATGAAACTAGCACATTGTACCCCTTGATTGCACTAATGTACGCACCTATGATTTCATTAAAAAAAAAGAAAGAAAAAGAAAACATAATGTTAAGTAATAGAAGACAGATACAAAAGGCCACCCATTGTAGGATTCCACTTACATGAAATGTCTAGAATAGGCAAATGTATCAAGATGGAAAGTACATTAGTAATTGCTTAGAGCTCTGTATGAAGGGATGTGAATTTATTTGCAAGGAGTATATATATATTTTTAAGAAGTTGGAAATACAGTTTTCTAAAAATAGATTGCTGTAATGGTTATGAACCCTATGAATACATGAAAAATATTTAATTGTACACGTTAAATGTATGAATCCTATGTAAATTATATTTCTTTTTTTTAATTTTTATTAAATCATAATTGTGTACATTGGTGCAATCGTGGGGCACAATGTGCTGACTCTATATACAATCTAAAATACTTTCATCAAACTATTTAATATAGCTTTCATGACCTTTAAATCACTATATGAAGACATTTATATTCTACTTTTAGTAATTTTCACTTGTACCCTTGTAATATGCACCATAAGTGTGATCCCACCAATTAGCCTCCCTCCACCCATCCTCCCCCCTACCCTCCCCTCCCTTGCTTTCATATGAAGGCTAAAACCCAGTTATAGTAAATTATATTTCAATAAAGCTGTTTTTAAAAAACCAGCTGAAACATGGATGGAGATTATAATTACATTACCTAATAATTAGGTGGTTAAAAAAAAATCAAAGTCTAGGCTCCTCATAAAGTATTTCTTAGTAAATGCTAAAATGAGTGTGTATTTTTTGCTCCTTCCCCACTCCTCATTGAAGATGAATGGCCATATCTACTCCTATCTGTTTTCTATCAGCACCTTAACAAATTACCACAAGCTTAGAGGCTTAAAGCAACATAAATTTAGTATTTACAGCCAGTAGGTCAGAAGTCTGTAGGCTATAGCCAAGACTGTAAGAGAATCTACATTCCCTTGTGGGGGCTTTAGGGCCAAGTCTGTTTCTACGCCTTTTACAGATTACATTAATAAAAGCTGCTCTCATTTCTTGGCTCTTGGCCCATTTCCTCCATTTTTAAGGCCAGCAACACAACATAGCTATTCTCTTACTCAGTTTCTCTCATCATATCTCTTTCTTTGAGCCCAGGCAGAAAAGATTCTCTGCTTTTGAGAATTTGTGTGATTAGCCCGTGCTGTGCCTCCCACCTGAATAATCCTAGCACTCTGGGAGACCCAAGCAGGTGGATTGCTTGATCAGGAGTTTGAGACCAGCCTGAGCAAGAGTGAGATCCTGTTTCTACTAAAAATAGAAAAACTAGCCAGCATTGTGGCAGGTGCCTATTGTCTCAGCTACTTAAGAGGCAGAGGCAAGATTATTGCTTAAGCTTGGGAATTTGAGGTTTCTGTGAGCTGTCACTCCATGAGACTCTACCCCAGGATGACAGAGTGAGACTCTGTCTCAAAAAAAAAAAAAAAAAAGAATTTGTGTAATTACGTCAATCCCACCCAGGATAATCTCTCTATCGCAAGGTCCTTGCTTTAATAGCGTCTGCAAAATTGTCATGTCACCTAATAAAGTCACAGGTTCCCAGGATTAGAGCCTAGTTATCTTGGTAGGGGACTGTTACTCTGCCTACTGTATTGCCACTTACTGCTCTGGGCTGTTAGAAATTCTTTGCCTGGGCCCTCAAATTTTGGAATAACTTCCTAAGGGCATTTACTACCAATGGGCCTTGTATACAATATGAAAGGGGAAGAGTGTCAAAGATTACTAAAGCCAAATATTTCTCTCTGACTTAAACAGAGTTAATAAAAAATCCTCTTACAAGTTAACTGAAAACTCTACTCCAGGTTAGTATGAAATATCATAAAATAATCTTGTTCTCAAATGAATCTCTGAATTGCAGGAATGCTCAGGACACAGGTATAACATGAAGCAGGTTTTTGGAACTAGTTGTGATATAATCCAGTGACCTAAAGTTTCCCTTTTGCTTAAAGGTGGAAACCATGGCTCATCTGGCTGTGAGTGCACCTGCCAGTTATTAGTTATCTCTTTGTGCGTTCTCTGAGTCTTCCTGTAAATGAGATGTCTATCAGATAAAATTGTTTCCCCACAATGTGAGGATAGAGCTCCATGAAGTAGGAACAATAGAATTACTTTCTATTATTCTTGGAGATTATTCCCTTTTCAATCCACTTCAGTCGTTTTTTGGTCAACATGTCCTCACATTATGTAAAAGAACGAAACATAACTTCATGTAAGGCAAGTTAGAAATTCATGAAACAAGCACTTTTAAAAACATCCAGAGTATGGTATTTAACATACACGACCACTCTCTTTCCTTCAGCAACTTTTTTCATCTGTAGGTGAGGTTTGACATCCCACCTCTGTTCCCCTCTATTTCACTATTAGAAGTTTTCATTATTTATTTAAATTCAGTACCATTACTGCTATGCAAACATAGATGACCTAAAAAGTTCACAAAATACCATAAATTGTTGTGCGATTGGTTGAGTGTGTTAATGTCCTGCTTTATCTTCCTCCTATTTCCCATTCATGTGAACTAAAGCAAAGTTGTACTCTGTCATCGCAGCTACTCTGTAAGAGAAAGGAGGCAACGGCAGTGTGAAAGGCATACTTAGTGGATATAAGGGGCGAGAGTACAGATTTCACATAAATGATAGAGGCAATAATGTTGCAAAGGGAGATTTAGGCCATATTCATAAAGACCCTTGATTTCTGGGGTCAGGAATATAGAATGCATTTTGCAAACAGTGGGTTCATCAGATTCAGCTCTTTGAGATCTTAAAAAATATGAATACTGGCAGGAATGATAATTAGCTGGCAATTAGGGCTATTCTTATTTTCTGTAGCTATTGTCCATGCTGATTAGTCAGCAAAGTGTTTCTGATTGGTTAGTGTTTCTGTCACATCAATGACCAAATCCTTTGAACATCACTACTCCGTGCCTGGGCCCCGTCTTGAGAGTCTGTTTCATTTGGCCCTGATGAAGCTTGGGCAAAAGATGCCTAAAATCTCCCCAGGTGATATAATGGGAAACACTGTTATTGATTGATGAGTCAAAGCTGGTGAAGATTTTCCAATATGAGTGACATGATGAATGCATAATTGCAAAGGGATAATTAACCTGGAATATAACAAAGAGGTGAAGAAATTGAGTCAGGGAAGTTATTCATTCATAATTTGGCAAGTAATTATTACATGTAGCTGTGTGCACTAACTACAATGCCAGTGTAGTTGAAGATTGGGAGAGGTAATGCCATAAGGAAGGGATGGACTTTGCAGATATCAAGAAGATCAAAGGCGGGCTGTGTTGGCTCACACCTGTTATTCTAGCACTCTAAAAGACTGAGGAGGGTGGATCATCTGAGCTCAGAATTTTGAGATCAGCCTGAGCAAAGTGAGATCCTGTCGCTACTAAAAGTAGAAAAACTTGCTGGGCCTTGTGGCAGGTGTCTGTACTCCCAGGTTGTCAGGAGGCTGAGACAAAAAAAAAGGCAGTGTCATCTAACTGAATGGATATGGAGTCAGAAAAGGACAAGAGATACTTTGCTAAGGAGAACGTGTTCCAGCTCCATCCATGTAAATCCGAAAGAGGTAAAGTCACCATCTTTCTTTAAGGCTGCATAATATTCCATGGTATACAAGTAAGGTCTGTACTTTGATGTTCTTTTTAAGGATACACATGCAGTGAAACTGTAGAGTGGATAAACCAGGGAAAGCAACATCAG